>WNWK01000057.1:125000-220000 GCA_009830355.1 Cherax destructor
TGCACTTAATATATTCACGTGCAATTAGAAAGAGTGAGAAGACGACCTCCGCTCTGTAAGAGTCAACCTCCGTTCTGGGGTTTTAATAGAAATGCTAACAGCTTCCCGTGGTTCAAGTTCTCCCACCTCTGTCCCTTCCTCCTGTGTCATCTCTATCTTAACAATAGACCCCTGGCTGTCTTCAAGAAGGCGCTGGACAGGCACCTAAAGTCAGTACCTGACCACCCGGGCTCTGGTTCGTACGTCAGTTTGAGTGCGGACAGGAGTAACAGCCTGGTTGATCAGACCCTGATCCACCACGAGGCCTGGTCTCAGACCGGGCCGCGGGGGCGTTGACCCCCGAAACCCTCTCCAGGTAAACTCCAGGTATCCCCCAGTGATGGAATATAGCAAGGAAACAGATAGGTTTAGTTCCTACCACGTAACTCATTTTCTATATTAAACAATAACGATCTTTCCTCATTTACTCTTTCTCTGTTTCTCCTCTCTCTCTCTCTCTCTCTCTCTCTCTCTCTCTCTCTCTCTCTCTCTCTCTCTCTCTCTCTCTCCGGAAGCTCGAAGGGAAGACAAAATCGTCAATAATAGGTCGACGCGACAGCCAACGTTCCTGACCTGTCTACTATTATTTCCTTTTATTTTCTTATCTATGATGGTACCCAGAATGTTGGGTCGTACCTCATTCACTCACAAACTTGTATATATATGAAGAAGAATGGTGGATATCAGGAGGAGTTTGAGGTAATCAGTCCCTCAGCCTGGAGTCTATGTAATCAGTCCATCAATCTTGAGGGACTGATTACCTCAGACTCCTTCTGATCTTCACCATTCTTCTTTGTATTGGACTAACAAAGCTACCGTGTCGCGAAACGTTTCCACAATAAAGATAACCAGGTAATGCATGTGTGTTTCACTCACAACCTTGTCTGACCAGACAAAACAAATAGTTTTTATTAATTCGAGTCATTCAATCTTGCTCGCCGACACGATGGACCTGGACAAAATTCCATCCAATTTCCTCTACGTGCGAGTTCTGACCATCTGTAACGAAACAGTGCTGGTTCTGACCAACTGTAAGGAAACAGTGCGGGTTCTGACCAACTGTAAGGAAACAATGCGGGTTCTGACCATCTGTAAGGAAACAGTGCGGGTTCTGACCACCTGTAAGGAAACAGTGCGAGTTCTGACCACCTGTAAGGAAACAGTGCGGGTTCTGACCATCTGTAACGAAACAGTGCGGGTTCTGACCATCTGTAAGGAAACAGTGCGGGTTCTGACCCTGTGTAAGGAAACAGTGCGGGTTCTGACCCTGTGTAAGGAAACAGTGCGGGTTCTGACCCTCTGTAAGGAAACAGTGCGGGTTCTGACCCTGTGTAAGGAAACAGTGCGGGTTCTGACCCTGTGTAAGGAAACAGTGCGGGTTCTGACCCTGTGTAAGGAAACAGTGCGGGTTCTGACCCTGTGTAAGGAAACAGTGCGGGTTCTGACCCTGTGTAAGGAAACAGTGCGGGTTCTGACCCTGTGTAAGGAAACAGTGCGGGTTCTGACCCTGTGTAAGGAAACAGTGCGGGTTCTCACCGTAAGTAAGGTTTTGGAAGAATTTTTTTCTGATCGCACTTACAATAAAATAGCACTATATAAATGAGCTCTGTAAGAATCAATATAGAATCAATATAGTATTTTGCTGCTATAGCGTCTAGTATGAAGGAACATAAAACTTATTATAATGGAGATGTGGACACCAATGAATTCACTTAGGACACCTTTATTAAACAAAAGTGGTCACCAATTCAACATAATACGTTAAGTGTATACTTTCGTCTTAATGTCCCTCCAGTTGTAGGCAGTGACCCGCCTTCTTACCGCCTCCAGTTGTAGGCAGTGACCCGCCTTCTTACCGCCTCCAGTTGTAGGCAGTGACCCGCCTTCTTACCGCCTCCAGTTGTAGGCAGTGACCCGCCTTCTTACCGCCTCCAGTTGTAGGCAGTGACCCGCCTTCTTACCGCACTTATTCTACGTAAATATGAAGTCATCGACCCGTTTAAACTCACCAATAGTGGGAATGTGCGCCGACTGAATAATTAGTGTGAGGCGATTATCTGGCGTCAGCGTTACCGTCCAGACGCGCACTTCAGTGGGATCACAGGTCTTAGGTCATCCGTAAGAGGTGTATGTAAGGAGGGGGGGATGTATAACTTACTAGAACATACACGTACGACTGTGATGTTAGGATAGTGTGAGGTTATCTTCAAAAACACCTTATGTAATATACAAGTTACGTAACGTTTCATGTGGTAGACAAAGAGTGATTTTTTGTTTGTATTTATAAAAATGACGATACCAAAAATGTGGCAAGAAACGTGAATTTTCTAGAGGGTACAAAAAAAGGTATTGGCGCGCGCACGCGCACACACACACACACACACACACACACACACACACACACACACGCGCGCGCGCACACACCGCGCACGCACACACGCGCGCACACACGCGCACACACACAGCACACACACACACACACACACACGAAGCGAAGAGGCGGGGCCAGGAGCTGAGTCTCGACCCCTGCAACCACAATTAGGTGAGTACACGCGCACACACACACACACACACACACACACACGCGCGCGCACACACACACACACACACACACACGCACGCAGATGATGTGAAGCTGATGAGAATAATTCAATCGGACGAGGACCAGGCAGAACTACAAAGGGATCTGGACAGGCTGCAGGTCTGGTCCAGCAACTGGCTCCTGGAGTTCAACCCCACCAAGTGCAAAATCATGAAGATTGGGGAAGGGCGAAGAAGACCGAAGACGGAGTACAGTCTAGGGAGCCAGAGATTACAAACCTCACTCAAGGAAAAGGATCTTAGGGTGAGTATAACAACGGGCACATCTTCTAAGGCGCACATCAACCAAATAACTGCTGCAGCATATGGGTGCCTAGCAAACCTAAGAACAGCATTCCGACACCTCAATAAGGAATCGTTCAGAACCCTGTACACCGAATATGTCAGGCCTATATTGGAGTATGCAGCACCAATTTGGAACCCACACCTAGCCAAGCACCTACGGAAATTAGAGAAAGTGCAAAGGTTTGCAACAAGACTAGTCCCGGAGCTAAGGGGCATGTCCTACGAGGAGAGGTTAAGGGAAATCGACCTGACGACACTGGACGACAGGAGAGATAGGGGAGGGATATAACGACATATAAAATACTGAGGAATTGACAAGGTGGACAGAGACAGGATGTTCCAGAGATGGGACACAGCAACAAAGAGTCACAATTGGAAGTTGAAGACTCAGATGAATCACAGGGATGTTAGGAAGTATTTCTTCAGTCACAGAGTGGTCGGGAAGTAAATTAGTCTGGGAAGTGATGTAGTGGAGGCAAGATCCATATATAGCTTTAAGAATAGGTATGATAAAGCTCATGGAGCAGGAAGAGTGACCTAGTAGCGACCAGTGAAAAGGCGGGGCCAGGAGCTGTGAATCGAACCCTGCAACCACAACTAGGTGAGTACACACAAGCTGTATGATTGGTTTGACAAATGGCTATGAAATTTAATCCCACCAAATGCAAAGATATGAAAATCGGAGACGAACACAGACATCCGGAAACACCGCAAAGACTCGGAGGACAAGGACTGTAAACCCGTAGCTCGATTTGCTAGCCCACTCAGCTCACACACTGAGGTTCGATCTCCGGTACGGGTGGAAACATTAGGACGTGTTTCCTTAAAACACCTGCTGTCCATGTTCACATATCAGTAAAATAATTTACCTGGGTGTTAGTCGACTGGTGTGGGTCTCATCCTGTGGAGAAAATCGACCTAATTCGCCCGAAATGTTCTGCATAACAAGCGGCTTTCTATATAGTAGTATGTCATTGAAGTCAGGTATGGTCTGTATACCTTGTACATGTATAAATAAAGATTATTATTATTATTATTATTATTATTATTATTATTATTATTCCTGGAAAAGCAGGACCATGAGGCGCACATCAAGGGAATTACCGATGCAGCAAACGCGAGACTGACATATTTAAGAGTAGCTTCCAGAAAAATAACAAAGAGGAATTCACGACCTTATACACGGCATATGTTGGTCCCATCTTGGAGTATCCAGCACCAGTATGGAACCAGCATCTGGTATAGCATGTAAAGCTGGAAAGAAAGTGTAAATGTTTGTGTGTGTATATATATAGTGGACCCTCGGTTTTCGTTCACCTCCAAACTCGAACAATTATGTAAGTGTATTTTTGTAAGAGCTTTTGTAAGTGTATTTTTGGAGGTCTGAAACGACTAATCTAATTTACATTTGTCCTTATGGGAACAAATTCGTTCGGTAACGGCACTCGAACAGCATTCTGGAACGAATTTTCAGCGAAAACAGAGGGTCCACTGTATATATATATATATATATATATATATATATATATATATATATATATATATATATATATATATATATATATATATATATATATACATGTATGTATATATGTATATATATGTATATGTATATACATCAGTAAGATTCGAACCTGCATCAAAGTACGTAGTTGTTTAGCCACACAATCTGAAACCCCCCCCCACCCCCATCCGGCTGTGGACTGAGAGATAATGTTTGTAAATAATTTCACCTGTATAAAGGCAAGACAAATCGCAATGGACGACTATTAAAAATAGAAAGCACAACTGGATGGACTTCGAGGTTCAAGCACGTAGCGTTGTCGTTCAGCACGACAATTTTTTATTTTATGGACGACCTGCCCTTGAGAGGTACGAGAACAGATATACTATGAAATCTTTTGGGTCTGTGGGAAGGGACTGTTGGTGCCGCGATGGTATACGTACCGTATTTTCGGGCATATAAGGCGCACGAACATATGCGACATATAAGACGATGTTTGCAAGCAGTTGTAACGTAACGCTAGTAAACAACTGTTAAAGTGTAACACAAAGCCTACCCTTGACCCTGAACTTGAGCATATAAGGTGCAGGCTGATTTTCCCGAGAGAGAGAATTTCAGATTAGATTTTGCCATCGAAGTGCCTAGTTTATTGTGCACCCTATATCCATCTTGTGGATGGTAGCACAAGAGCATATGGATACACAAAAGGCCTAGAAACTAGGCCCCAAAAGGGTTAACAGGAGTACATCTGGATTTATATCTACAGTTCACTTATCTGTTACAAGCAAATTTAGAAAATTTGCTTAATATATCTGGTATCTTATTTTTATTAATAAGATATCTTGACATGTTACATAAGTTATTATACTGTATCTATATTCCTCAATAATTGCACAATTAACTACATAGTGTTCAAGATAGTAACTATAGGACTGGCCACATACTCTGCATATGGCTTGATAATCTGCCAGAAGTTCTTGTAACCAAGCCTCACCCTGGCTACTACAGCACCACATTACAACTTAGAGAGCGAGCGAGCACTGGAGATTGGTAGATAATGTAAAGATATACAACAGCTGCTTTTCCCTTTCCCTAATACTCCCCTCCCAAACACTCTCCCCCTCCCCTACTCAAACCAAGTGGCCGCCAGCACCTGCAGCTGACAGCCAGCTCATCGCTAAAGAAATATTTATACAGAAACACCAGAGAGAGAGAGAGAGAGAGAGAGAGAGAGAGAGAGAGAGAGAGAGAGAGAGAGAGAGAGAGAGAGAGAGAGAGAGAGAGAGAGAGAGAGAGAGAGAGAGAGAGAGAGAGAGAGAGAGAGAGAGAGAGAGAGAGAGAAAATGAATGGTAGAGTGTTGGTACCCAGGAATGAAACTGATATCTTTGAGGTGAAATTTGATTCCAAACTGACTATGAAGAACCACATTGTAAATCTTGCAAACAAAGCGGTCAGAAAACTTATAGCACTTAAACGTATCTCACATCTGCTCGACAGTAGAGGTTGCAAGATTCTATACTGGGTACAAGTACGCTCACACCTTCAGTATGTTCCACTTTCTTGGAGTGCCTGCCCCCCGTCTCTTAAGCTATTTCTTGAAAGAATAGACAACAGAGCAAGTCAGCTTCACCTCTCGCCTGAACCCAGCCTGGACAGATCTGTCATTTCAGTAGAGTCTTCAACACCGGAGGGATGTGGGTGGCCTCACTGTTATGTACAAGGTCAATATTGTCAAAGTACCACACTTGGCCCCACTCCACGAACAGCGAGAAGTGAACTTCTATAAAAGAAGACGGGGAGCAAGCAGCAACTACACTCTGGCTGTAACCTTCTCAAGAACATCACTTCATCTGAGATCATTTATTCCTAGAATGACTCGAGTCTGCAATATATTCGTACAGCATAATGACATAAAAATCAGTTGACCAAATGAAATTACTGGCCCACAGATGGCTCCAACTTCATCCTGTTCCCTATTTGTATGTCTCACAACACTAAAATTCTTTAAAATGAGCTGATGTAGGTAACAGCTCTTAGCTTGTAAATAAAATTAGGAACCCTAACCTTGTAAAACCCTTTGTAAGAGAGAGAGAGAGAGAGAGAGAGAGAGAGAGAGAGAGAGAGAGAGAGAGAGAGAGAGAGAGAGAGAGAGAGAGAGAGAGAGAGAGTGTAGATTAAGTAGTCAATATCAATTAAGTATATAAATTGATAATTTACATAAATTAAAAAAAAAATCAACATCAATAAAGGACCTCATGACATCCTCCCGGCCCTTCATTATGAAGGTCAGTGTGGTTAATGAGACACACCACAAATAGCCCACATTTTTTGAGCGGTAAATTCATGCGTTTCAGCCCGTCCCTGAACCATTATCAAAGGTCTAATTATCAAAATGGTGGTGATTACATAATGGGCCTCCCAAATAAACGAAACCGAAACGTCGTCTAAGATTTCCTCTTCCTCAACTTAAAATTCGAGTTTTCCAGCCACTTTATCGTGGCTTTCATTCCTGCCCTCCCACAGAGCCATCAAGTCATTGCTTACACACAGCTGGACGCCACAGAAAACGGACATATGATAACACTGAAAATGTAAGTCCCGCTGAAAATCAATACGCAACATCTGGCAATAATAACAATAAATTTTAATAACCTTGGAAATATTTACAGTGATAATCCAAAAAACAGTGGCTTACACGATAATTAATAATTTATTAAATCCACGCATTTAACCATTTGTAAAGCTGAAAAGTTTTTAAATTTACTTTTTTTTACTTTAAGATACCAAGCTGGAAAATGCTATTTGTAAATCTAGTAGTGATCGATTTAACACACGAAAATATACAAGTTATCTTTATTCATGGTTATTTTCTCAAACTGATCTTCGTTTTACTCCCTGTCGTCTACCATCTCCACAAGGTAAGCTTTATATTTTTCCACACATCAATTTTACCAACCAAATTTCCTAAAATTTCTTGTAACAGATAAGTGAACTGTAGATATAAATCCAGATGTACTCCTGTTAATCCTTTTAGGGCCTAGTTCCAAGGCCTTTTTTGTGTCCATATGCTCTTGCGCTACCATCCACAGGATGGATATGGGGTACACAATAAACTAGCCACTTCGGTGGCAAAATCTAATCTAATCTAATCCTACCTCGGCTCATTTCAAGGCCTAACTCTATATAATTTATACTACCTATCCCCCAGGATGAAACCCAGAACAGTCGACTAACACCTGCTCTCCCGTTCATAGGTGAACAGGGTCAGAAGGTGTAAGGATACATGCTAAACGTTTCCACCCGTGCCGGGATTCGAACCACGGACCCCTTAGTATGTGAGCGAGCCATTCGAAAAAATCTACAAATATTTTTAATTAACAGTATAAATGTGCACGATGTTTCTGAGGCGGCAACAATGAAACCCAACACAGTCAAATTTATCATCGCGTGTGTGGATGTGTGTCATCTCCATCATCCTAGCGTCATCTCCCTCATTCTAGTGTCATCTCCCTCATCCTACCGTCATCTCCCTCATCCTAGTATCATCTTCCTCATCCTAGCGTCATCTCCCTCATCCTAGTGTCATCTTCCTCATCATAACGTCATCTCCCTCATCCTAGCATCATCTCCCTCATCCTAGCGTCATCTCCCTCATCCTAGTGTCATCTCACTCATCCTAGTGTCATCTCAATCAGCAGTCGGTCATCTAGCCTCATTGCAATCTTTACACTCTTTCCAATATCTTGACATGCTTTCTCAGGCGTGTAGCGTCGACCCTGGCGCTTCATACTCCACGATGGGCCTGACATATGTTGTATATAGTGTAATGAATGATTCTTTGTTGAAATTCCTAAAAGCTAATTTCAGAATTGCGAAAAAACGCACGTGATGCCGAAGTTTTTGCCTTCTCTACATGGTTATATACACTTTAATCCCTATTCTAGGAATTAAAGTATCTCTAATTAGAGGTATACTGGTGACATGCAGCCTTAAAAAAACAAACCACGGTATGGGTGAGGTTCGAACCCATGGCGAGTGAGTCGTAAAACTCTAGTCCAATGCGTAAGTCACTGGGCCAGCTGGCTACAGTAAGATTCATTCAACTAGGTATATTTATACATCATAGGGAGGTTAGCATGGGCCACCACTGTGACCATGGGTTCAAACCTCACCCGTTCCGTGGTTCGTTTACAATAGTGTTATTACGATTTCATGAGTCATGCAGCTTTAATGTAGTCTACAGGTTCAATTAAAACCCAATAAGCCAACCTTACGAGCTTTTCCATTCCTTTACCTATCCCATCCTTTACCCGTACTCTTCCTTCCCTCCTCTTTCATCAAGCTGCTCTCCATCACACTAATAGACACCCGACAAAAACAAGCTACGACACGGGTCGACATACATGTTCCTAAATGACAAGAAACTCCATGGAGTTATTTATCATCTTTAATGGTGACACATGTCAACACATCTGAGAAGGAGCCAAGATCAATCTCATGACTTCCTTGATGCTGGAGAAGGGCTCATCATCCCAGGAACTGGAGTCATTTACCTTTTTCTCGTATCTGACCCGAATACCTCGATTCATTCAGACTAGCAGCCTGAGGGACTGAACACCTCAAACTACTTGTATTATACCATCTCCAGGATCATTCTCCATATTAGACTGATGAAGTCGCTGGTCGGCCAAACGTCTCCACAACATATCCAAAACTTACACATTGGGAAGCACTGGAAATGGGTTGGGCCAATATTTGTGTTATTGGGTTTGGGTTTGTGAAGGACCTGCCTAGTACGGGCCAGTAGGTCTGCTGCAGTGTTCCTCCTTTCTTATCTTCTTATGCATTTATTTTTCATCTGCCTCATAACGACCCATTCTACAGGCGCTGTCTGACTCATACGAGTTTACCGCTTCCCCACGAATATAAAAAGTAGTCTAAATGTACAGCTACTCCTAAACTACACACGAATCAAGCGTATCTCACCATACTGGTACAACCTCACCATACTGGTACAACCTCACCATACTGGTACAACCTCACCATACTGGTACAACCTCCCCATACTGGTACAACCTCACCATACTGATACAACCTCACCATACTGGTACAACCTCACCATACTGATACAACCTCACCATACTGGTACAACCTCACCATACTGATACAACCTCACCATACTGGTACAACCTCACCATACTGATACAACCTCACCATACTGATACAACCTCACCATACTGGTACAACCTCACCATACTGATACAACCTCACCATACTGGTACAACCTCACCATACTGGTACAACCTCAGCATACTGGTACAACCTCACCATACTGGTACAACCTCACCATACTGGTACAACCATACCATACTGGTACAACCTCACCATACTGAGGCAATTTAACCATTCTAAGCTACACGAATCACATCAACCTCAACTCATGCCTGGTCATGGACCTGGCCGCGGGGTCGCTGACCCCCGGAACACCCTCCAGGTATACTCCTGGTATACCTGACTATTCTGACCTACGCTGGATCAAGTTAGTAATTCTCTGCTTAAGCATACTAAATACAACAGAACAATTTCAAAGACATAGTACAAAAAAATGCAGCAGAGTTATGATATACGAATTACGAAATTGTATTAAAGGTGCTTAAAAATGTCTTGTTCGCAGATGCGAATGATACATGATAACATTAATATAAGAGGAGGAAGGTGAAGACACATGTCCATCATTTGGGTATCTTTATTGATCAAACAAGAAGAAGAGTTCAGCTGAACTCTTCTCCAGGCTGAGGGACTGACCACCTCACATACTTTTTTCTCCAAGATTGATGGACTGATTACATCCTCTTTAGTTCATATCAACTGCTCCCTGAAGAAGTCTACTGTGTAGGCGAAACGTTTCATCAATAACGATACCCAAATGTTGCACATGTGTCTTAATCATCAACTTGTCGGTATTTTATTCAGTTTTCAACAATAAGAGAAAACGGAATAACAATAAATACTATCATGAAAGGATTGAATCACATACCATTAGGATATGATAATCACATAGATACCTTTGATATACCTTTGATGAGCTACGAAAGATTTTCTACTCACGGAGCTCGGCCATGGGCCAGGCTCGTCTGGTGCTTGCCTGGTCAACCAGGCTGTTGCTGTTGGTGGCCCGTAGCCCCATATATCGATCGCAGCATAGTTCATCTGGCACCTGGTGAAGATACTTGTCCAGTTTTCTCTTGAAGATTTCTACACTTGTTCTGGTAAGATGTTGAATAATCTGGGACCACAAATGTTGATACAGTGTTCTCTTATTGTGCTCACTGCACCCCTGCTTTTCACTGGGTTTATATTGCACTTCCTCTCTTGATCCAGTATGTTGTTATGGCAGTGTGCAGATTTGGAACAAGGCCCTCAAGCACTGTGTTCTTTGAAAGAAAGGTCAATTTGACATAATTATTCCAAAGTCTTTCACGTGTTCCTTTCGTTCCATTTGATGATCCTCTCGAGTTTTGTATACAGTGTTAATAGGACATGATAATCACATAGATCATCCTAGGACATGATAATCACATAGATCATCCTAGGACATGATAATCACATAGATCATCCTAGGACATGATAATCACATAGATCATCCTAGGACATGATAATCACATAGATCATCCTAGGACATGATAATCACACATCATCCTAGATATGATAATCACATAGATCATCCTAGGATATGGCCACATATTCCAATCATAGAATCACATAACCACATAAAATGTCAAGAGGGCACACAGTGAATATTTAACACCTGCCGGACAAAACACGATGTCATAATTAAAAACTAAACAAACAACCGAGGTTGAAAAGATCGAGTTAAGTAACTTTATCGAGGTAAACACAAGTACAATTATCATACATGTTTAAAACATAACTATTCCAGGTACAAGTTGACTCGTTATCCTCCTCATTTTACACACCCACATTATTTTAGTTCCCCTCTCACCATTTGTATCCCTCTCTTTTCCACTCCTCGACCCACTTTCCGACCCCTCTCTAACCCTCCTCAAAACCCTCCATCCATGGTCACGCGCTGGAAAGTGCTCAAGGGCAACAAACCCACACTATACTGAAAAATTCCTTCCTCTGAAAGCTATCTATCTCTACCCGTCCATCTCCCTTCACCTGCCCTTCTATCTCCCTTCTCTCCGTTTCTCTCCCTCTCTTCCACCTACAGTGCCATGGAGAGTGGTAAAGGCTTCTCCAACTGACAAATTTATCTCCGTAGAGATTAGTTAGTTGTGTGTGTGTACTTACCTAGTTGTGGTTGCAGGGGTCGATTCACAGCTCCTGGCCCCGCCTCTTCACTGGCATTACCAGTAATTATGTGTGTGTGTGTGTGTGTGTGTGTGTGTGTGTGTGTGTGACAGAGAGAGAGAGAATGCGTGTTTCGGATCCCGGACAACTGAAGAGTCCACCACGAGGGCCACAAACACCAGGAAGCTGATAGGTGTCGCAGTAGAACTTGGATAAGAAAGGAATAAAGAAGTCAGATACTAGAGAGAGAGAGAGAGAGAGAGAGAGAGAGAGAGAGAGAGAGCGTGGATTAAAAAAAAAATCAGAAAGTGAAAAAGTTGAGAAAGGGGTCAGTGGAAAGGGAATGACAGAGAGGGGGATGATAAAGTGTTAGGAGAGAAGAGAGTTAAAAGGAAAGAACAGCGCGCAGAAGTTAAATAAAAGGAGCAAGAAATAGGATACAGGGAGAAGCAAGAGGCTGGGGTGGAATAGCGAAGGACGGAGATATGTTGGGAAGGGGAGAGGAATATATTGAGTGAGGAGCAACATGAGATAGCAGAGGAACGCCACGAAAACGAGAGATAAGAGAAAGTTGACAAATGTGCGTAAGTTGACTATCATGTGTAAGTTTAATATATATATTAGTAATGGCACCAGAAAAACTTATTTTTTGCCGATACCGATACTCAAATTTGGCATGCCATATTATATATATATATATATATATATATATATATATATATATATATATATATATATATATATATATGCTAGGAATTCGCAAGAGCAGGCGAATCTCTAGTTGTGTCGATGCATGCAGGGGATGAGATGAAAAGCTGTAAGCCTTCCTGCCTGAAAGCTGGCTGCCTTGGAATAACGTCTAGCGAAAGCTGGATGCCAAGGTATTGGACCAGTGTGGTACGGTCGGTAAAGCACTGCGTACCTTGTCATGAGGTTCGTAGGTTTGAGTCTCCGTCGGCCAGTGATCAGTGTTTGTATATATATATATATATATATATATATATATATATATATATATATATATATATATCAAGTGCCGAATAGATAAAATTGGTCAATTAGCAAGAATTCATTTAAAATTAAGTCCTGCTTACACTACAGTTATAAAACTGCAACATTAACACTCCTCCTTCAGAGTGCCGGCACTGTACTTCCCATCTCCAGGACTCAAGTCCGTCCTGCCGGTTTTCCTAAATCCCTTCATAAATATTACCCTGCTCACACTCCAACAGCACGTCAAGTCCTAAAAACCATTTGTCTCCATTCGCTCTTATCTAACACGCTCACGCATGCTTGCTGGAAGTCCAAGCCCCTCGCACACAAAACCTCCTTTACCCCCTCCCTCCAACCTTTTCTAGGCCGACCCCTACCCCGCCTTCCATCTACTACAGATTTATATACTCTAAGTCATTCTATTTTGCTCCATCCTCTCTACATGTCCGAACCACCTCAATTACCCCTCCTCAGCCCTCTGGATAATAGTTTTGGCAATCCCGCACCCCCTCCTAATTTCCAAACTACGAATTCTCTGCATTATATTCACACCACACATTGCCCTCAGACACGACATGTCCACTGCTTCCAGCCTTCTCCTCATTGCAACATTCACCACCCATGCTTGGCACCCATATAAGAGCGCTGGTATAACAATACTTTCATACATTCCCCTCTTTGCTTCCATGGACAAAGTTCTTTGTCTCCACAGACTCCTCAGTGCACCACTTACTTTTTTCCGCTCGTCAATTCTATGATTCACCTCATCTTTTATAGGCCCATCTGCTGACGCATCCACTCCTAAATATCTGAATACATTCACCTCCTCCAATCTTTTGTTACCTATTTTTTTTATCCTCGTCACCCTACTCCTTCCTATATTCACTTTTAATATTCTTCTTTTACATATCCTACCAAACTCACCCACCAACCTCTGCAACTTCTCTTCAGAATCCCCCAAAAGCACAGTGTCATCAGCAAAGAGCAACTGTGACAACTCCCACTTTGTGTTAGATTCTTTATCTTTTAACCCCACACCTCTTACCAACACCCGAGCATTCACTTCTCTTACAACCCCATCTATAAATATACTGAGAAATAATATCCCTTTCTCCTACACACTCTAACCTGAGCCTCACTATCTCGTAAAAACTTTTCAATGCTTTCAATAACCTACCTCCTATTCCATACATTTGCAACATCTGCCACATTGCCCCCCTATCCACCCTATCATACGCCACAAAAACCTCTTTACCCTTATCTAAATACTGTTCACCTATATGTTTCACTGTAAACACTTGGTCTACACACCCCCTACCCTTCCTAAAACCTCCTTGTTCATCTGCTATCCTACTCTCCGTCTTACTCTTAATTCTTTCAATAATATTTAACAGATTTATTCCCTTATAATTTTTTCCACTCTCTTTTGTCTCCTTTGCCTTTATTGTAAAAATTAATAATTTTATACCAAAATAACCTTAGAAAACTTACCTAACCTTATTGTAACACAACACACACACGTGTGTGTGTATGTTGGTTGTAGAGGTCTGAGCTCTACAACACAACTGTCCTCAAAGATTTGTTAAGTTATACCATGAATTAAGGGAAGATCCTGGACTTCACCTTACGAAAGCAGACAAAGCAAATGCGATAGTAATTATGGACAAGGTAGATTACAGTAAGAAAATGAACATGTTATTAGACGACGAGGGAACTTACGTGCCTCTTAAGTCCCCCCAACACTTCACGCGACCTACATTCCATCTCATCGTATTCTGCTGTTGTTCTGATTACATGCACTCCCATGTCTTAACAAATAAGTGTGTGTCCTACCATGGGAGAACGAGTCCTGCCATTGAAGCAATGTGTGTGGTACTACAGGAGTGTGTCATCATAGGAGGATGCTAAGATGGGAACGGTTTTGAAGGGAGCGCATATCCTACCAATGGGAGAAGTGCATGACCTACCATGGTAGCGCACTCGGCTCACACAGAATGCCCGTGGTTCGATCCCCGGTACAGGTGGAAAAATGGGGAGTGTTTCCTTACACATTCCGTCCTTGTTCAACCAGAAGTAAGTAGGTACCCGGAATGCTCTGCATAACCAGGGGGCTTCATTTATATTATGTCAACTAGGTCTGTATAAGTTCTCCTGAACTAATCTGCGTGGACTTTCTAACTAATTTCTGCAACATTGCAAGCTCCTGATGTGTTGATTGCAACACGAAAGGCCTAGAGCTTTCATTCAACTTCCCCTGTGGCTGTTTTGTACATATACTACCATGCCAAAAAGCACATGTACTACCATGGGAAAGGGGAATGGAGCGTGTGTCCTACCATGTGAAAACGTGTGTTCCTAGGAACGAACCTCCAGGGTTCTCTGTGAACCTGCCTCTTAGTGTTATCGAACCAGACAGGATCGTGACCATGAATGCTGACACGGTCGCTGTGCCTCGCCTTCACACCTGCTTCTCATCTCACAGAGTTTTTTCGAATTTAGTGCCTAGGTTCCAGTTTACTGGGCAGCGCCATTTATATCAGGTCATTACTGGTTACAGTGAGCCTTTTATTTTTATTTTAATGGGGTGTATAAACCAAGCACCATTAAACCCGTGGATGGATAAAAATAAGTTTCTCTGACTTTAATGACTTAGTTAAAAATAAGTTATGTTATTTTCATATGACCATCACATCTGCGTGCCTTCAAAATAACTAAAAAAATTTGCATTTTATGTACCTAAAGTTTAAGTAACAACTTACTTAAACAATTACGAGTTACCATTTGACAAAGATACGTGTCAGAAACCTTATCCAGTGATAAATAATTTTGAAAACCAACAAGTTGAAGATTGAGACACTTATGCAACATATGGGAATCTTTATTGAGGAAACGTATCGCCACGCAGTGGCGAAACGTGGCAGAGCCCAGTTAACAAAACAATAGTAGTACCAACCTCACCCTTGGCTGTGTCAATATACAGGTATAACTACCTTAACAATTAAAATTAGCTAACCTACAAGAATAATCTCCTACGCAAATTACATACCAATTTACAATCGTAGCAAATCCTGCATATTTATGTAAGAATCTGCTAACCTTAGTTGCAACGTGTTTACAATGGTTATCCACGTCACTGGTTATCCACGTCACTGGTTATCCACGTACTTTGCATTTACTTTAGTCATCTGTACGTACGGCTAATTGCCAGAATTATATTTAATCAAGCCTAGCTACTACAACATGAGTCAGTCTGTTTACACTACAAGTTACTCTGTAAACATGTTTATCTACGTTCATGTCAAAGTGAGTCATAGATCAACTCAGGCTTCTAACTACATTCCTATGACATTTACATCTCTCCTAATATTATTCTTAACGCTAGACACAGATATACCAACGTTATATTCTACATTTTCCTTCGGCTAACTTCTTAACTTCCATCATAAAGTGATGGTAACGTTGTACTAGTAAACGTCTTCACTGCTACAGTGTCTTTGCTAACATCTTGTCATTGTCCCCACCAACACGAAACTGAAATGTGAGAGGGAGACGCTGGTCGGTGTACCAATGAGACAAGGGCCAATGATGTGGTTCACTCGTTAACTTAGCTGATCCCTGAGACCAGCATTGTCCACGTTAGAGCAATCAACGAAGACATACGCGGTGTCCTACCCCAGTATACTTTACCACACAGTTTTATGAAATAACCTACCTTAAAATGTTTGCATCTTCTTACGTATATTTTCTTCAGTAATCAGTCTTCTAGCTACGTGGCGATGCATTCGTCTCACAACCGAAGGAGTCACCTTTAATTCGAGTAAAGACGAGATACACGAGCAAGTCTTCATATACCTGATGTTCCTGTTCTTAAAATAGGCTTACAATGGCGGGGATTGTTTACAAGTTTTTAACCTGTAAAAATGAACTTTTCCCCTCTTTATACACACACACACACACACACACATACACAGCCTTCATTCATGTACCATTCACAAAATGTTAAATGTATATGTATGTCACTGAATAAGGTCACGTAAAAATCCTAAGAGATAATAAAATATAGTTTCCTCATAAATATTTACAGGCTTTAAAGATTATTAAAGATCACTCTCATCTACTTACAGGTTTAAGTACAAATTGTATAAAACACTATAATTATAGCTAATTGAAACTAATTCGAACATCTAATCTGTCAAAACAGTAAAGCCATACTGACTCTCTGTCTTCAACAACCAAAGAAAGGAGGAACACTGCAGTGAAACATGGATACCTGGGTACAACCCTTTCAGATGTGACAGAAAGAACACGGAGAGGTTGGCCTGTATGCCAAAGAGTCGCTCATTTGCACGGAGATACTGAACACCACAAATGATGTAGCTGAAGTTCTAACAATAAAAGTCGAGAAATAAAACTTAGATCATTGTACTTGTATATAAGCCACCAGATGCAACTTCCCAACAGTTCAAGGAACAGCTAGCAAAAATTGACTACTGTCTGGAAAACCTTCCATCCCCATCCTCAAACATCTTGCCATACAAAATGGAAGAATATAGCAAATAATGTTGTAGCAGAAATAATCCCCGGAGGAAACTCAGATTAAAACACACACACACACACATGAGCTGCTGAATTTCTGCAATAAACACGCATAAAGTCAGCAGATAGTGGCGCCAACAAGACTAGACCTTATTTTCACAAATAATGAGGACCTGGTAAGAAACATAACAATATCAAAAACAACTAATTCTGATCACAATCTAATCGAAGTCCAGACCCACATGCACAGGAGTCCTGATCAGCAAAATGCATATAGCTGTGAGGGTACCTTTACCAAATTAAACTTCAATAACAAGAACATCAATTGGGACCAGGTAAACTATGTCCTAAATGAAACATGTTGGGAAGATATCTTAAATGACATGGACCCTAACCAGTGCCTTGAAAAGATCAACTTCCTGGTAGCTGAAATATGTTCAAGGAATATTCCTCTAAGAAAAAAGAAGAGAAGAAGTAAACTGGAGAGAGAGAGACGCTCCCTCTACAGGAGAAGGCGAAGAATCACTGAGCTCCTCAAGAATGCTAGATTATCTGAAACACGCAAAGAAGCGCTAACCAGGGAAGTGGAAAATATTGAGCTAAAGTTAAAGGACTCGTACAGGATCCAGGAGAGACAAGAGGAGCTAAAAGCGATTAGTGAAATTGAAAGAAATTTGAAATATTTATTTTCATATGTCAAAAATAAGGCAAAAACCACTTCTAGAATAGTGCCCCTGCTCAGACAAGATGGATCCTACACAGATGACAGCAAAGAAATGAGTGAGATACTGAAATATCAATATGACACTGTGTTCAGTGAGCCAGACTTTGAGAAAGCCATCGACGACATGCCCATGCACTCAGCCCCAGGCCCAGATTCATGGAACTCTGTGTTCATTAAGAACTGCAAGAAACCCCTCTCACGGGCCCTAAGTATGCTATGGAGAAGGAGCATAGACACAGGTCAGATTCCAGTCACTGAAAACAACGGATATAATCCTACTCCATAAAAGGGGCAGCAAAGCAGTAGCTAAGAACTATAGACCAATAGCTTTAACGTCCCACATCATAAAAATCTTTGAAAGAGTTGTAAGAAGCAGGATTGCAAACCACTTGGACTCCCAAAAATTGCAAATACAGGGCAACATGGTTTCAGAGCAGGTCGCTCCTGCCTCTCGCAACCATTGGACCACTATGATATAGTCTTAGATGTACTGGAAAACAAACAGAATGCAGATGTAGTATACACAGATTTTGCAAAAGCCTTTGACAAGTGCGATCATGGTGTAATAGCACACAAAATGAGTGTTAAAAGGATAACTGGCAAAGTAGGCAGATGGATCTTCAACTTCCTAACCAATCGAACACAAAGAGTAGTGGTAAACAGTTAAATCGGATGCTGCCATAGTGAAGAGCTCTGTTCCACAAGGCACAGTACTCGCCCCTATCCTGTTCCTCATTCTCATAAGAACATAAGACATAAGAAGGAGGACACTGCAGCAGCCTGTTGGCCTAGCAGTCCTACAATCCGTCCCAATAAAAGATAACAGACATAGCAGAGATGTAACCATAGCACGTATCATCCTTTGCAGACGATACTAGGATCTGCATGAGAGTGTCATCCATTGAGGACACGGCAAATCTCCAAGAAGATATAAACAATGTTTTCCAATGGGCAACGGAGAACAATATGATGTTCAATGAAGACAAATTCTAACTACTCCGTTATGGAAAACTGGAGGAAATAATAGCTAGGACTCCAATCACACAATAGAGCGGAAAAGCAATGTGAAGGACCTGGGTGTGGTAATGTCCAAAGATCTCACCTTCAAGGACCACATCAATGCCACTATCACATCTGCAAGGTGTGCAGATGTGATAGTGGCAAGTTCCATCAAACACCTTAACTACTGGGAACGCCTGGAAGCACTTGACTTGTACTCACTGGAGCGCAGGCGAGAGAGAGATCATAATCTACACCTGGAAGATTCTGGAGGGACTGGTCCCTAACCTGCACACAGAAATCACTCCCAACGAAAGCAAAAGACTTGGCAGGCGATGTAACACACCCCCAGTGAAAAGTAGGGGCGTTACTGGTACACTAAGAGAAAACACAATAAGTGTCCAGGGCCCAAGACTGTTCAACAGCCTCCCACCAGCCATAAGGGGAATTACCAATAGACCCCTGGTTGTCATCAAGAGGGAGCTGGACAGATACCTAAAGTCAGTGCCAGATCAGCCGGGCTGTGGTTCGTAAGTTGGACAACGTGCGGCCAGCAGTAACAGTCTCGTTGATCAGGCCCTGATCCACCAGGAGGCCTGGTCATGGACCGGGCCGCGGAGGCGTTGATCCCCGGAATGCCCTCCAAGTAGACTCCAGGTAGGCCTACTGGCCCATACTAGGCAAGTCCTCCTCAAGCCCAAATCCTCTAAAAAAAATATTTATCCAACCCTTTTTTAATGTTACCCAGGTAGGAACTCTATAAATTCCTCAAAATAGTTCCTCATCAGCCGGGTTGTGGTGCCTACATTGGGCGGCGGCCACCAACAGCCTGGTCGACCAGGAGGTAACCTCTAGTTACAGGAGTTTTTCTTTAAACTTCCTTGCAAATATAAACTGAATCCTTAACTAAATAAGACGTGTATGTTAATTTTGTCACCTCAAAAAAGGACTGATTAATGGGGTTTAAAACCTATCGACTACACTTGGGTCATTAAAGCTAGACGTAATATTTTCACAAGAATATTTTAATCCCAGGTAAACTTGGGATTTCAGTATACATAGGATGAGAGAAATACACATCTGGGTGTATATTACCTGTCCCTCAATAGTCGAGTACTGCCGATTTTCTAACGTTAAGATATAAAAAAATACACACAAGGATTTAAATCTGACACAACACCCTCACACCTTTATTAATATAAACCAAAGTGGTTGGACCACTTACCTTTGTTACCCCCTCTCCTCACCCCCACACACCCCTCCTTCATCCTCCGTTCTTACCTTACCTCCTTCCTTCCCCCAACTTACCACAGCTCTGGTCAAAGATTCTCTTACTTAATCAGACTACACAACACGACAACAAGCTTCTAGTGAGAAAATACACAATGATCTCAGCGCCACAAATCTCAGTGAGGTGGGCATAAAGGGCAACATCCATACAAAAACCCATTAATCCTGCGGTAATCCAGACTGATGGTGGTCACAGGATATTGCCCAGGCAGATCCAAACTCCACCACCCTAGGTCTGCTCCAGGAAGATTTATATTTTCTATTTATATCTTTTAATGAAGTACTTAATCCACTTGGTACATATTTACCGATCCCATATTCTCCACCCTAAATATTTTCTTATCCCTATCTACGTATGGCTGAGTAAGGTTAAGCCAAAATAACTTTATTAAATAAATTATTTTTACTGTAAATAACAGACAATAATCATTATGCTACATGTAATAATAATTACTCTAAGTAGCATCAGCAACTACATCAATAGTAGGAACAGGACAAGCAGCGGAGCCAGGAGCTGAAGCCCACCATAAACATTGCTAATTAAGTCAGCACCATATACTAGAATATATACAAACTGTAACAATCTCAGTTTGCTCTTTCAGTAATGGGGAAACGCTAAACCCGCAAGTTATACAGCACCGGGGGAATGGGAAGTACTTAGACAAGATCCAAGGATAGGGAGTTATAGCTTCAACTCCTCGGATCAAAAGCCGCTCACTAGCATTAAGGCATCCCCAACCCCTAAGTGAACAACTATAATCTTTCTTTACGAAGCCAAGTTATGGAACAATACCGTGACTGGAACAATACCGTGACTGGAACAATACCGTGACTGGAACAATACACAAATAACAAAGTTACAGTGTGACTTTGTAAATGGTCCTTGTCGGACCGAAACGTCGTGGTAAGCTCCTCCTCCTATGTGCGGATTGTGAATTTATCTTCGACCTTAAGCCAGACTTACCTGGTGCTTTCCTGGTCAACCAGGCTGTTGCTGCTGACCGTTTGGTTAAACATAACTGCGGAATTAGTTTTTCCTACGTAAGCATATGTTAAACATAACTGGCGAACATAATTTAAAATTGTTACATAAAGACTATGGAGGCGTTGTAAGCAACCCAGAAGCAAACTATGGCGAAATTATGATTACCTAAAAGACTTGGCAGGCGATGTAACACACCCCCAGAGAAACGTAGGGGCGCCACTGGTACACTAAGAGAAAACACAACAAGTGTCCGGGGCCCAAGACTGTTCAACAGCCTCCCACCAGCCATAAGGGGAATTACCAATAGACCCCTGGCTGTCTTCAAGAGCGAGCTGGACAGATACCTAAAGTCATTGCCGGATCAGCCGGGCTGTGGTTCGTAAGTTGGACTACGTGCGGTCAGCAGTAACAGCCTCGTTGATCAGGCCCTGATCCACCAGGAGGCCTGGTCATGGACCGGGCCGCGGGGGCGTTGATCCCCGGAATGCCATTCAGATAGACTACTCCCCCTACTTTCTAGTACTACTCCCCGTACTTTCTAGTACTACTCCCCCTACTTTCTAGTACTACTCCCCCTACTTTCTAGTACTACTCCCCCTACTTTCTACTACTACTTCTACTACCAGCATTACCTCTATCACTACTCCACTTCCTTCTTCTCTTTATCCCGTCCCTTTCCCCCTCTCCTATATATACTGGCTCCTTCACTCTCGTATGTCAGTGTGACTTGTAAATGGTCCAAGTCGGACCGAAACGTCGTCATAAGTCTCTTCAATGTGAGGGTTGTGTATTGTTCTTGTGAATTACTGGGGACCTCTTAGCTTCTGGGTTAAGCCCAGGTACTATCCCTTCCACTCATAACCTTCCTCTCACCAACCTGTCCTTCCACTATCCCCACTTCTCCGCTCACCCCACAAGGGTATTACCTATTTTTTTTCGATCTTGATCTTGTGGACCTTACTCATGGTGAACGATGATTGGTTGATTTATCACTGGGGACTTTACTCACAGTGCACGATGATTGGTTGATTTATTACCGGGGACCTTACTCACGGTGCGCGATGATTGGTTGATTTATCAATTATTTAAATTATTGACAACACGAGGATCATTAAGCTGTACGTCGCCCGTACATCACCAGTCAAGGATACTGTAATCCACAAAAGTTACCATCATAGTATTCTCTCACTATATATACACAGCTATGTACACTTCTCACCGATTATACATACAGTTATAGGTTATACAAAACTTTTAGGTCTATATACACAGAAAAACTTCTCGGCATATATACATATACACTTCTCCGTGTACATACACAGATATACACACGTGAATATATATGAAATACATACTTCTGGGTGTATGTGCATAAATACACACCTCTCACCCTAAGGAAGACTTAATATCAATGCAATATACGTTATTACATACAACCACGTAAACAAAATGCTTCTGTACTACGCATCTTAAAGTTAAACACAATTATAGTTGGCTCATTTCGTTATTTTTAGTAATTTTGTGAAATTATTCTCATGCCTGATAATTACGGTGAATATTAACGATTATGTTAATACATTATTATATAAATGGCATATCACAGGTATATTCGGGATTAATTAATATCTAACTCTGGGTGATATTAGTGAAATAATTTTGAAGTCACTCTGTCTGACTTTTTTTGGGGTTATCCTAGGTTCCTTACATATATGCTGCTATGTATGATAATCTATGTAACTGTATTTGTGTATACCTGAATAAACTTACTTACTAGAAAGGATCAACATGTAACATCAATAGCATGTTCCATTTTCTTTGACAACACACACGCATGCAGTATATGGCAAGTGAGAGGTGACTAAAGTATCTCTCAGGTCACCGAGTCTAGCCAGTGGTGACTGTAGTTGTGGTCTACCATTGTTACACTCACACCTATCCTATTTTAAGTGTTTTTTTCCCCCACGTGGATTCCTTCTAAACATACACACACATAGCAAGTGTGAAAGACCTCTTACAACATTTACTGACGTGAAATCACCGTTTCGGTGACAAATCGATCACCAACATCAAAACTCATTTCTGGTTACTATTTGAGAATACTTACAACAGTGTACGACACACAAGTTATTGGAAATACAGTGAGAAATTTGCACAACTTGAAGAAAGTTTAAAATTAAGCAAACAAAGGAAGGTGGCGGTGTTTCACGGACCACACGTAAACATTACCTCCTTCCTTGGCTAGTTTACTTAATCGTGGTCAAGGGTCGTGCCTGCTTGGGTGCTGGAGGTGCTGAAGCAATGAGGACTAAAAGACAATACTATGGTTGGAACAATTCACAAGAAACTCGCACCTCGGAGAGGAACCTTACGACGATGTTTTGGTCCGCCCTGACTATAGTTAAATCACATGAGGACCAGAAGACAAAAGGGAACAGTAGTACTAAAATGGGTACCTGGGTGTTAGTCGACTGGTGTGGGTCGCATCCAGGGACAAAACTGACCTAATTTGCCCGAAATACTCTGCAAAACAAGCGGCTTTCTATATAGTAGTATGTCAGCTAGGCCTGTATACCTTGTACATGTAGAAATAAAGATATTATTATTATATTATTATAACAGTAGTGGTAGTAGTAGTAATAGTAGTGGCATTATTATTATTATTATTATTATTATTACTATTATTATTATTATTATTATTATTTAGCAGCAGCAGTAATACCTTCCTTTCGTAAATGCAGGTTGTGTGAATACCACCGCTACCAGTTTTCTGTTCAGTACTATTAGGAAAAGCAACAAGAGAGGCTGCTAAGCACCGACACCTCCTTAATTCAGGTTCGATGAAATCTAGCTGGGCGTCTCTCCAATTCACGACGAAGTGGTCTTCAGTGTCCCTGTGGACAAGGCAAGCAATGCTCTAGTCATCCCTACTGCAAGTGTACGTACCTGTGTTAACTAAACCTGGCCGATAAGCTCCTAGTTTCTCCTACATATTTCTTACCACACTGACCGCATGGCGTGATGTACACGCCAGCCCCAGAAAGTGGATGGAAAAAGATTCTCTTCTTGGCGATAGTATCCACGATGATGTTACTTCTAGAGAGCCTGGGTAGTGCTGTTTATGGGCCTTACAGAAAGAGTACCGAGTAGGATAGTGTGCATCCTGCGTCTGTAATCCTGGGTTAAATAAACCTGGAAGTGGAGGAAGGTGAAGGCTTGAGTTATTTACTCGCATTTCTCCACAGAAACTCCGGCTTGTAAATAGAGAGGGTTCTTAGGAACCCAATAACCATTCTTCGCTTGGTGCGAGTGTCAATGTGAATTGTCCAGATTTATGAATAGGACAGTGAGTTTGGGTTTTGCACTCTCCACTGATGTTTTGGCCTTGCTTTTTTGTGAACAAGCCCGGAACTACTTGTGAAGGCTCAAGTGTTTTCCTTGAGGTAAAAAACATCTCCATGTAGAAAAAAGTGTGTTAGATCATCCTAACTGGTGAGTTATCTGTACGCCTTGAAGGAAAGGGTGTCACTACCTGGTATCTTGCAGAGGACGACGCCAGGGAAGGGTCGTTTGCTCTCATTGACCAACTTTTATCAAGGCTGAAGGGCCAGGGAAGGATCGTTTGCTCTCACTGACCAACTTTTATCAAGGCTGAAGGGCCAGGGAAGGATCGTTTGCTCTCATTGACCATCTTTTATCATGGCTGAAGGGCCAGGGAATGATCGCTTGCTCTCACTGACCAACTTTTATCAAGGCTGAAGGGCCAGGGAAGGATCGTTTGCTCTCATTGACCAACTTTTATCAAGGCTGAAGGGCCAGGGAAGGATCGTTTGCTCTCATTGACCATCTTTTATCAAGGCTGAAGGACCAGGGAAGGATCGTTTGCTCTCATTGACCATCTTTTATCATGGCAGTGTTGCACACGTGTCTTCCTCATCAATGTTGATCCTACTGAGAAGGTTATGGATATCCAAGCGTCTAGGACATATGACCAAAATGTCAAGTCCTGAAATAGACACACAGCGACTTCAGTGTTTATTACCTCAACTGCCACAGTTTAATTCTAAGTGCTAGATGTAATATCATCTCTCATTTGCATATGGATTTTAATAAGTTGTGAGGGGAGTGGTAAGGACTTTGAGAAATTTTAATAACGAGGATAATAATAGTCATATTAAAGTCTCAGTAGAAAGGGTGTTGGCGGTCGATTTATGCAGAGTCGACTATGTTGCTGGCAGACAGTCAAGTCTGTTGCTGGCAGACAGTCAAGTCTGTTGCTGGCAGACAGTCAAGTCTGTTGCTGGCAGACAGTCAAGTCTGATGCTGGCAGACAGTCAAGTCTGTTGCTGGCAGACAGTCAAGTCTGTTGCTGGCAGACAGTCAAGTCTGATGCTGGCAGACAGCCAAGCCAGTCAAGTCTGATGCTGGCAGACAGCCAAGCCAGTCAAGTGTGATGCTGGCAGACAGCCAAGCCAGTCAAGTGTGATGCTGGCAGACAGCCAAGCCAGTCAAATCTGTCGTTGGTAGACAGCCAAGTCATTGTCAAGTCGTTGCTGGCAGACAGCCAAGCTTGTTGACACCTTTGGTATCCAATGGACGTAGATATTACCATAACGAAATTGAAATTTGAGTTTTGCCGTCGAAGCGGACAGTTTATTGTGCAATCTATATCTATCATGTGGGCGGCAGCGTGAGTACGCACAAAAACACAGGTACTAGGACCTAAAATGGCTAACAACAATATATTTTGATATACTATTTACATTTTAGTATTTTTTTATATTTATTTGTTACAAGAATATTTCGAATACTTACTCGGGAATTCTGGAATCTTATTTTCGCTAAGATTCCTTTAAGTATATACATAGGTTATTATAACAATACTGCAACTTCCCGGGAATTGAACCCCGATATTTTAGCACGTCTCCCGTCTCACGTTGGGGATTCGATTCCCAGTAAGTCGCAATATTGTTATTTGCTTAAAACCACTCGTTCATGGATGCACTGATTGGTTATTATATATACGTATAGTCGTCAACAAGTGGAGAATCAGGTTGTATAGTGTGTTCAAGGAAGTGACCATAAGGAATACCGCATACTTACATTTAATCACCGTCTCTGTGTATGACCAGACTGGCAGAACTCGATATCCGTTTACTTGTTTACACTACACGTCGCTCTTCATGTGATTGTCTATTTTCGTGTTGTTATAGTGGGACGCAGATCTATTTTTAATTCTAAATGCATTTCTATGACATTCAAATTTATTGTCTATCCCATAGTATCTTTTCTAGTTTGACATACCAAGCTTACATCGTTTTTTTTTTTAAGTAATTTCTTTGGTCACTGTAGGGATTATGTCAATGTTAGACGGTGCTATAAAAATTATACATTAATTACTTTTTCTCTGATTTTTTAAAATTTATACTTGGCTTCTACGATAAACATGTTGCCACGGCGCTATTAAGTTAAATACGTCTCTCAGTCAGGGTGGAGAGAGGGAGTTACAGTAGTTTGATCATAGTGTCTCTCAGTGAGGCAGAAGAGACAGTTACAGTAGTTTGATCATAGTGTCTGTCAATGAGGCAGAAGAGACAGATACAGTAGTTTGATCATAGTGTCTCTCAGTGAGGCAGAAGAGACAGTTACAGCAGTTTCATTATACAGGGGCTGGACAAAATAACATAAACACCTGCTGATTGTATTGTCGAACGACTGAATAATCAATTTAAACGTTACAGGTTCCTGTTTTTTGCACTATCTTCCAAGACATTACTGCACCAGTTCACACCACTAGAGTTGTTCAAAAGTGTCATGAAGAACGTGAAAGAGAAGTTGAACACTTGGATTGGCTCCACAATCGCCGGATCATATTATTATGGAGCATCTATGGGGTCAACTGGAACAGCAAGTCGGAAACCGATTTCCTCCACCGTCGTCTCTGGAAGACTTAGAGCAGCTTTTGCTGGAGGAATGGCTCACAATTCTCCTGGGTACTGTTCAAATGTTATATGAATCAATTCTTCAATGAATTGGTGCTGTTTTAGCTACAAATGGAGGACCAACTCCATATTGAAAATAAAAAATGCTATAGCACAAGGTGAACATATTATTTTGTATAACCCCTGCATGTGGTATGTCTCAGTAAGGCAGAAGAAAGAGTTACAGTAGTCTGATATGTAGTGTCTCAGTGAGGAAGAAGAGGCAGATAGAATGGTTTGATCATATGCAGTGTCTGTCAGGGAAGCGAGTGAGAGACTGTGTGGTGTAGCCACGATCGATGACGCTACTGACCCATCGATTCCAGCTTATCCGGAAAGGATTCTTACAGCTGCCACTCCACAGTCGATCCCTTCAGCTCAGACCAGAGATGTGGTAAGAGGGACCTCAAGACCACACTGCTGATCCTAGGCTTGGCAAAGATGAATGGGAAGTAAGATCTCTACAGCCTTAGGACTCCTAGGAAACGTTTCGCCACGTGGCACTGTGTACTGCACCAGGATAGCCGGTGCCAGATGGCTGACTGACTGCTTGCACTATAGCACTTTTAAGTAAGCAACACATCAATTATTACTTAAGTAGATACATAATACGCAATGCATCAATCTTTACATGACTAAATACATAATGAGCACCAAATCATTACATTACTACAGCAGATACACAGTACACAACACATCAAAATTCAGAATTGTGTACACAAAACACAAAATTGTGCACACAACACAAAATTCAGAATTGTGTACACAAAACACAAAATTGTGCACACAACACAAAATTCCGAATTGTGTACACAAAATACAAAATTGTGGACACAAAATTCAGAATTGTGTACACAAAACACAAAATTGTGTACATAACACAAAATTCAGAAATGCGTAGCTCTGTAATTCTGACTCTCAAAATGCATTCTTTCTTCCAGCCCTACCTACCAAGATAATTCAAATATAAAATTATATCAATTATAATAATTAAAAAGTACAAATTAAGTTAATAATCATGTATTTAGTCTTTGGTTACATAAAAGTTATTCTACAATGGTCTTGATGGTACACACACATACAGTGAAGAACGTAAAATGCACATTACGTAGATCAAGCCTAGGATAACCCAATAAAGATAAATGATATGACTTATTTACATCGAATTTTAACTTTATTACTAAAGACTCAAACGTTTAATGTCACCTGACGTTGTCGTGTGATCACACTCCCGGCAATCATAATATAGACGGGGTTCATTCCTGAAGGAGATAAGGCAGGGTGGTTCAGTCCTCAGAAGGAGGTTCAACCCTCCAATGCTTCACACAAGCTCATATTTGTGTTGTATTTTTCATATTCGATTCTTTCAAGACACAATACCGTGACAGGAACAATACACGAACAACCCTCGTTATAAGTTTCTTTCTCATGTCTTATATGTGTATTCTATTCTTCCAAATAAATGATAATTTGGCAGATTCAACAGTAGTTGGTGGGAGTTGATTTAGATTTTGTCAGTGATAGAGAGGAGGGCAGTGACACACAGCAGGCAGTGTGGGTCTCCTTGACTGACTTATTAGTTCTGTGATAGGAAAACCCTTGTACGACCCTTGTGTGTGTACAGTGGACACACTGCACTTCCCACCTCCAGGACTCACTTCCGGCTAATCGGTTTCCCTGAATCCCTTCATAAATGTTACCTTGCTCACACTCCAACAGCACGTCAAGTCACAAAAACCACTTGCCTCCACTCACTCCTATCTAACATGCTCACACAAGCCTGCGAAATGTCCAAGCCCAATGCATACAAAATCTCTTTCACTCCCCCTCCCACTGGCCAACATAGCCATCACAGCTTGGTTGATCTAGCACATCTTGGACGCACTACAACAAGAACTGAAAATATTCCTGGTGAGGATTTTCTAAATACCGAGATGTAACATCACTGTGGAAAATGTATTATTATTATTATTATTATGCTAAATCCTCCTGGATGATGGAAGACAATCAGGTTTGATCCAAAAATAAGGATAAGGGTAGATCCACTTAACTGGATCAAGAGCCCTTCACCAGAAGGTGATTCTTGTTTCTTAACATCAAAGCATAACAAACAATTGCTAATTCTGGATGAAAGTTGTACATTAAACCTGTTACAGAGAGACCAGTTGCATCTGAAATATTCTGTATCTAATTTTAGCTCTGCAAATTTATTAAATAGTAATATCTGGTAAGGACTCAAATCTGGCTAACCAGTTTCCTTGAATCCCTTTACAGCACGTCAAGTCATAAAAACCACTTCCACTCCTTCTAACATGCTCACACATACCTGTTGGATGTCCAACTCCTTTGCATAAAAAAAACCTTTACTCCCTCCCTCCAACATCTCCCAGGACGACCCTTATCCCTCCAACCTTTCACTGCAGAGTTATACACCCTCTAAATGCTATAGCACAAGGTAAACATTATTTTGTACAATCCCTGCATGTAGTATGTCTCAGTAAGGCAGAAGAAAGAGTTACAGTCATCTTATTTTGCTCTATTCTCTCTACATGGCCTAATTACCTCAACAACCCCTCCTCACCCGCGTAGAAAATACTTGTAGTAATCCCCACACCTCCTAATCTCCAAACTACGAATTCTCTGCATAATATTCACACCACATATTGCCATCAGACACGATATCTCCACTGCCTCCAGCCTCCTCTTTGCTGCAAAATTCAAAACTCATGTTCCATACCTATATAAGAGTGTTGGTACATTCCGTTTTTGCCTCCACGGATAATGTTCTTTGTATCCACAGATGCCTCAATGCACCATCCACTATTTTTCCTTCGTCAATACTATAGTTCACCTCGTCTTTAATGGACTCCCAAATAGCTGAGCACATTTACTTCCTCCATACTCCCTCCCTCCAATCTGATATCTTTCATTACCTAATATTTTTGTTGCTCTCATCGCCTTGGTCTTTCCAATGCTTACTTTTAATTTCCTTCTTTTACATAACCTCCTAAATTCGTCCACCTCATTAGAATCTTCAAAAACTACAATGCCATCGGTAAAAAGCAACTGTGACAACTCCCACATTGTATTATATTCTTTATCTTCTATTCATACCCCTCTCCCCGTGACCCTGGCATTCACTTTTTTTACAATCCCATCTATAAATATATAAAAAAAAAAAAACTATGGTGACTTCGCGCATCTCTGCCTAAGGCCTACTTTCACTGGAAAATAATGTCCCTCTCTCCTACACATCCTGACCTGAGTCTCACTATCTTAGCAAAAAACTGCTTTCAAGTAACCTACCTCCTATTTCCATACACTTGCAACATCTGCCACATTTCTTCCGTATCTACTCTATCATATAACTTTTCTACATTAATAAATGAAAGTTAAACTAAATATTGTTCATTTATATGCTTGAAGGCAAACACTCGGTGTACACATCACCTGCCCTTCCCAGAACCTCCTTGTTCATCTGCGATCCTGATCTATATTTTTTAAATTGTAATGACTATGTTCATATATAAGGGGGGGAAAACTTATCGCACAATATATTAAACACAGGAAAGTTAAACATTAAACAACTTAATTTCTCTGAGACGACAATGTCACTAATCACAGGAATCCCCTTGAAGCTTACAAACTGGAAACTAAAAACATTCTGAATCTATGTCCGCATTTAGTCTAAGAATGATCTTGAGGATACACTGATATTATACACACATAATATAACATTAAAGGAATTTAACCTCGGATCACCAAATAAAGTCAGACATTGTGAATTATTACTTTGCTTTCAAAGTATGGAGAGATTACTTTTATTGCTGAAATGAAACTCTAATGCATTAAATGCAATGCTTTTTTTTTACAAATGCAATTCATGTTTTTGTAAATGCTGTGCCTTTTTTGTAAATTATATGCAATTTTGTAATGCTATGCTTTTTAGGTAAATGCAATGCATTTTTGTAAATGTACTTGATAGTGTATTAAAAGGAATTAATATTAAATGCTACTCAATTCCGGATGATTTTTTCAATTACATTTGCAAAACAATTACACTTGATCAGAACATTCTCCATTTCACAAAAAAAAATATTAATAAAAATCAGCATATCAAAACCTGCACAATTCAACATCAACAGATTTTTTTCCCCTGAGGAAAACACACTAGCACAAGATGTTTATATTACCATCCTCCTTACATTTGATGTCATACGGAAGCCTGTGAAATGTTTCGAACTCTGATACAAAAGAGGATTTATTTTTTTCCTTTCTGTCTCATCAACTTTAAGACTGCAGGTCAATCTTCTTTCCATTATGCTGTATTCTTTTTCCATTTACATCCGCTTTCCTGTGTTTCGAAAATACAATAATAAGAAGTACGACAGAAATAAGAAATACGAAATAAGATAATTACGATAATGATATTGAAATAAAAGAAAGTGAAACCAAATTAAAAGATATTTGTGCAACTTACCTATGTGGTTAGTCAAGCAATCTTCTCTTTCTCTTTTATTTATAAAAGACGTGTGAGTACAAAAGTATATATTCAAAGTACCTGTCAGACCAAAAACAAATGTGTCAGCCTACAGATAAGCCTGTAGAACATAGAAAGACCTGCCAGACCACAGAAATACCTGCCAGACCACAGAAAGACCTGCCAGGCCACAGAAAGACCTGCCAGACTACAGAAATACCTGTCAGATCACAGGACCTATCAGACCTCAGAAACACCTGCCAGACCACAGAAATACCTGCCAGACCACAGAAAGAACTGTCAAAGTACAGAAAGACCCGTCAGACCACATAAACACCTATCAGACCATAGAAAGACCTGTCAAACCACAGAAAGACCTGTCAAAGCACAGAAAGTCCTGTCAAAGCACAGAAAGACCTGTCAAAGCACAGAAAGACCTGTCAGACCACAGAAAGACCTGTCAGACCACAGAGATCAATACTAATCCTAGGAGACATCTGTAATGGCTGCGTCGACGTGATAAGATTTTTATTTGACATTTCTTATAGTGTCAATAAGAGGAAGAACCAAGGTGAGAGGGAGAGAAAATGGTGGAGGATGGAGGAACTAAGGACGAGGAAGAAGGGAGAGATGCGATGAATGAAGCAGAAGGCGAAGGAGGCAGGAAAAGGGAAAAGGAGGAACGAAGAGGAGGCTGAAGTGGAAGACTGAGCGATAATCATTCACGACACAAAATAATAATAATAATAATCTTTATTTCTACTAATATAAGATAGAGACCATCGTTGACATCAATGACATGCTATACAGAAAGCCCCCTGGTTATGCAGAGCATTTCGTACAACTTAGGTTTTGTTTCCAGGATGCGACCCACACCCAAGTACCTACTTACTGCTAGGTGAATACGGACAGCATGTGTTTTAAGAAAACACGTCCTAATGTTTCCATCTGTACCGGCGATCGAACCATGGACCTCAGTGTGTGAGTTGAGTGCGTTACTAACCAAGCAACGAGACACAGCATATGCTAGCCTCATCATAACTCACAACTAAACTTTACACTAGCAACTACATGAAATGTGCCATGCGCCTCCAAGTGCCAATATTAATTTGTATGAAGTTCTCCATAGGTGTACACTGCACACATAGGTGTACACTGCACACATAGGTGTACACTGCACACATAGGTGTACACTGCACACACAGGTGTACACTGCACACATAGGTGTACACTGCACACATAGGTGTACACTGCACACATAGGTGTACACTGCACACATAGGTGTACACTGCACACATAGGTGTAAACTGCACACATAGGTGTACACTGCACACATAGGTGTACACTGCACACATAGGTGTACACTGCACACAGAGGTGTACACTGCACACAGAGGTGTACACTGCACACATGTGCATCTGTTAATAACCTAAGTTGCTCGAAATGCTGTGCATAATCAGGGGTTTTCTATATAGTATGTTATGTCAGCTATGATCTATATAAGTTGTATCATGTATTTGTAGAAATAATAATAATAATAATATTATTATTATAAAGGTTAACGCAAACTGGTTAACGCAGACTGGGCTCCGGCTAGCCTCTAACATCAAACTGGCCTGTAGGCCTTTGTCTGGTTGTGGATACGGTCGTAGCTAGACACGGCTGGCGAAACCCACCATTATACATTCAATAAACATCGGCAGAGTACTGTCGTGTCTCTTCCGTATCTTGGAATCCTACACTCCAATTATGCCACAACTACTTTAACGATGTGGGTCAGCAGACCACCAGCAGCAACAGCCTAGTCAAACACCAGTCATTCACTTCTTTGAGTCAGTGACAACAATAGTCATTCACTTCCTTGAGTCAATGACAACAATAGTCATTCACTTCCTTGAGTCAATGACAACAATAGTCATTCACTTCCTTGAGTCAATGACAACAATAGTCATTCACTTCCATGAGTCAATGACAACAATAGTCATTCACTTCCTTGAGTCAATGACAACAATAGTCATTCACTTCCATGAGTCAATGACAACAATAGTCATTCACTTCCCTGAGTCAATGACAACAATAGTCATTCACTTCCTTGAGTCAATGACAACAATAGTCATTCACTTCCTTGAGTCAATGACAACAATAGTCATTCACTTCCTTGAGTCAATGCCAACAATAGTCATTCACTTCCTGAGTCAATGCAACAATAGTCATTCACTTTTGAGTCAATGCAACAATAGTCATTCACTTCCTTGAGTCAATGACAACAATAGTCATTCACTTCCTTGAGTCAATGACAACAATAGTCATTCACTTCCTTGAGTCAATGACAACAATAGTCATTCACTTCCTTGAGTCAATGCCAACAATAGTCATTCACTTCCTTGAGTCAATGCCAACAAGAGTCATTCACTTCCTTGAGTCAATGACAACAATAGTCATTCACTTCCTTGAGTCAGTGACAACAATGAAGGTCGTTCTCTTCCTTGAGTCAGTGACAACAATGAAGGTCGTTCTCTTCCTTGAGTCAGTGACAACAATGAAGGTCGTTCTCTTCCTTGAGTCAGTGACAACAATGAAGGTCGTTCTCTTCCTTGAGTCAATGACAACAATAGTCATTCACTTCCTTGAGTCAGTGACAACAATGAAGGTCGTTCTCTTCCTTGAGTCAATGACAACAATAGTCATTCACTTCCTTGAGTCAGTGACAACAATGAAGGTCGTTCTCTTCCTTGAGTCGGGAACACAAACACCGGCAATGCAGTCACTCATTTGAGCGAGTCAATAACACAAGCACCATTACTGCAGACATGACCTGCTGCAGGCGAGGAACGCACGAACGAACACTGCAGACACGCAACACTACAGGTTAAAAGCAGAAGTAACCACCACTGAGGAAAATGCAGACAGGCATACATTAATGACCAGAACAGCAGGCAGACACAGGCAGCAGAATGTAAGACAGCAACAGCAGGTGGGCAGACAGGTAACAGTAAATGGGCAGATCGGTAATAAGAGGAAGGCACAGACAGCATCAGGCAGACAACAAAAGAAACATGTATAATACAAACATGAACACTGCAAGAGTCTATAGTCACAATGTGTTTACTGGGGTTCATCTGCAGTATATGTGGAGTTACAAACAGTGGTTGGGAAATGAAATATGTTAGGCAAAATGACAGAGGTACAGAGGTATATATAGGTACTCTGTACCTACATATACCTCTGTGTTCCTCTATTGTTTGTAACGGCTTGACAAAGCTCCTGGAGAGCGAAACGCTGCCACAGTAAAGTGTCACATTAGTTGCACTTGTGTCCTTTTACCTAACATATTGTCGGTAATCTTACCAATATTATTACAAAAACAAAAATATCCCAGCAACACAAGGAATATAAACAACTTGGAGGGAATTAACCAAATAGATCTTGAGTAAAAACCTAACTATCCAGTCTTTGAACTTCGCATAAAAGCACAAACTAAACCATAAGAATAACTTACGGACTCGTAAACAAGGATTCTTTTAAATATGGCTTATAATGTACCTGAGACAAGTCTTTCAACTTAAAGCTCCCACAAAAGCACAAAATAAGTCAATATTACTATTATTTATTTATTATTAGCTTTATGTGGGACATTTTGAACAAGGAGTCAAGAATTAGACATGTGCAACATCCGGGTATCTTAATTTGTAGACGTTTCGACAACCAGTGGGTTTATCAATACAAAGACATAATGTGAAGAATTATATACAAAAGATGAGGTAATCAGTCCCTCAGGGACTGATTACCTCATTTTTTAAGTAATTCTTTACACTATGTCCTTGTATTGTTTCCCCTGATGATGATGATGATATTATGATGATGATGATGATATTGATGATGATAATAATGATGAGGATGATAATGATAATGAGGATGATAATGATAATGACGATGATGACTGGCAATAATAATAATGATGATCGTCATGATGACAATGATGATATCAGCAGAGGAGGTCACCTGGTAGTGGAACCAAGAAAACTGAGCAACGAACACTGCGCGAAACGAATCTTCAAAAACGTTGTGGATCAAAAGCAATGTGCTCCTGTGCCTTAATCACTGTTTTTCTACGATAGAAATGTTACAAAATACCGACACGATGGAAAAATGACAAATGCAGTGTAACAGGGGTCCTGTATTGAGAACGTTTCGCCCACACAGTGCCCTTTATCGAGCCGTCTGTTTGTGATTTGAAAAAACCAACTGTGTGGGCAAAAAGTCGTCAATAAAGGATCGCAATACACCACATTAATGTCTCTTTTTTTTCTTTACTGTTTTTCTCGACGTAAAGAAACCTCAGCGATCAGATTTGCTTTAATTCAATAAAACTTTCAGTCTCTAGGGCGCTATTACGAATATATTTTCTTTCATATCAAAATGAACACGAAACACAAGTTCTTTCTGGTCCAGGACCGAAGAGATACGAATAAATATTCTCAGATGAGTTGATTAATTAACAGACATTTGTCGGTTCTTAGAACCATTTATTAACAATTTCAAGACACGGAAATGATTATAACGTCATATTAGTACAGAAGTGGGATAAGATGGGTAATGGCAGAGGAAGGACCAAGAGATAGAGCTTAATTCCGGCAAACTCGTGTAGGTAATTACGAAATAATCACTCACAACATGAGCATAGGAACACCTCTCACGCCAAGGCATGGGTGTGGCTGGGTGTGGCTGGTGGGATGGGTGTGGCTGGTGGGATGGGTGTGGCTGGTGGGATGGGTGTGGCTGGTGGGATGGGTGTGGCTGGTGGGATGGGTGTGGTTGGTGGGATGGGTGTGGCTGGTAGGATGGGTGTGGCTGGTGGGATGGGTGTGGCTGGTGGGATGGTGGGATGGGTGTGGCTGGTGGGATGGTGGGATGGGTGTGGCTGGTGGGATGGGTGTGGCTGGTGGGATGGGTGTGGCTGGTGGGATGGGTGTGGCTGGTGGGATGGGTGTGGCTGGGTGTGGCTGGTGGGATGGGTGTGGTTGGTGGGATGGGTGTGGCTGGTGGGATGGGTGTGGCTGGTGGGATGGGTGTGGTTGGTGGGATGGGTGTGGTTGGTGGGATGGGTGTGGCTGGTGGGATGGGTGTGGCTGGTGGGATGGGTGTGGCTGGTGGGATGGGTGTGGTTGGTGGGATGGGTGTGGTTGGTGGGATGGGTGTGGTTGGTGGGATGGGTGTGGCTGGTGGGATGGGTGTGGCTGGTGGGATGGGTGTGGCTGGTGGGATGGGTGTGGTTGGTGGGATGGGTGTGGTTGGTGGGATGGGTGTGGCTGGTGGGATGGGTGTGGTTGGTGGGATGGGTGTGGCTGGTGGGATGGGTGTGGCTGGTGGGATGGGTGTGGCTGGAGGGATGGGTGTGGCTGGTGGGATGGGTGTGGCTAGTGGGATGGGTGTGGCTGGTGGCATGGGTGTGGCTGGTGGGATGGGTGTGGCTGGTGGGATGGGTGTGGCTGGAGAGATATGTGCAGACAGTGGTAGTGAGGGAAGGGGGAGAAAATGATGTGGATATGTGGGTGGGACTGGTGTGGGTGGGTGATGTGGGGGGTAATAGTTCTAGTAGGTGTGTGGGATTAGCATGGATTAATGGCTGTGATAGGAATGGTGGAATTAACGAGGAATTTCCGTTCTCCGAAGTTCCGGGAAACTTTGGGTTTCCGAAGGAAGTCTGAGAAAATTTCCTTCTTCCAATAACATTAGAGGAACTTCAGTTCTCTCGATAACATTAGAGGAACTTAGGTTCTCCTTCTCACATTAAAGAAACTTTGGTTCTACTCATATTAAAGGTACTCTGGTTCTACTTACATTAAAGAAACTTTGGTTCTTCCCATAACACTGGTTCCTCCGAGAGTCACCAGAGAAACCACTGAAGGAACTTTGCTTTCGCGAACGCCACAGAAACTTCAGTTCCTGGTTAGATCGTCAGAGAAAACTTTATACCTAAGAACGACGTCACGGGAACGTTATTTATAAAGGATAATTAAAACATGAAAAACCTCTAAACCAATCAGAATAAAACAGAAAATCATTGTAGACAATAAATGTTTTACAAGAGAAAAAAAAACGTAATGGAATATATTCCAGGAACACACGACAAAATTTATCGAAATAAATACTTGGCTAAAACGTAATAAAGCAACATAAAATGATAATAAATTATAAATTATGATGGCAGTGAGGAGACGACAACTATCAAGACAATGATGATTTTATTTCAAATCATTATACAAAAAATATAGGGGAGGGGAGGAGACGTTAGAGGGGAAGGGGGAGGAGAGGAGACGTTAGAGGGGGAAGAGGGGAGACGTTAGAGAGGGGAAGGGGCGGAAGAGAAAAGGACCCAGCAATGAAAAAAAAAAATGGAAGCACATGAGACAGTGAGATGACTTACAGTCCTCATCAAGGTTCTCTGGTAAACAAGAGCTCAAATCCGTCCTCCTATTCAACAGTCGGAATTTCGTCTGTTTGGTCAGTATTCGTCGGTAAATTAGCCATGTAACTTTTAACCAATAATTTGTTAACATAAAACTTTTCGATTTACATTACTTTTAGTTACGTTAGGTTGATTTAGACTATTAGTCAAGTTGGGCTGAACATACAGGATTAAATTAGATTTAGATTTTGCAGCCTAAGTGGATACGTTATTGTTTACCTCACATCTATCCTGTTGATAGAAGTGGCTAGTTCATTGTGCGACTCATCCGTCCTGTGGACGGTACTGGATAGTTTGTTTACCTCACATCTATCCTGTGGATGGTAGGGGCTAGTTTATAGTGCACCTTATAGCCATTCTGTGGATAGTAGTAGCTACTTTATTGTGCACCTCATATCCATCCTGTGGATGGTAGTGGCTAGTTTATAGTGCACCTTATAGCCATCCTGTGGATGGTAGTGGCTAGTTTATTGTGCACCTCATATCCATCCTGTGGATGGTAGTGGCTAGTTTATTGTGAACCTCATATCCATCCTGTGGATGGTAGTGGCTAGTTTATTGTGTACCTCATATCCATCCTGTGGATGGTAGTGGCTAGTTTATTGTGCACCTCATATCCATCCTGTGGATGGTAGTGGCTAGTTTATTGTGCACCTCATATCCATCCTGTGGATGGTAGTGGCTAGTTTATTGTGTACCTCATATCCATCCTGTGGATGGTAGTGGCTAGTTTATTGTGCACCTCATATCCATCCTGTGGATGGTAGTGGCTAGTTTATTGTGAACCTCATATCAATCTTTTGGCTGGTAGCGCAAGAACTTATGGATACACAAAAGGCGATGGATCTAGGTCCAAAAAGGGTTAACAAGAGGGAAGGAAATAAAAGAGGAGAGAAGTGGAGCGGAGTATTTTATATTACAAAATAGAAATAAAGATAATCTTTATAGAACAAAAACGCAATGGGGTCAGCGTGGTTATTATTAATGGTTTTGAGGAAAAATATACGGAAGAACTGCATGGTTGCCTGCAAAGACTTAATACAAATCAATATAAAGTGAGTAACTGCCAGACAAGAGAAAGAACGAATGTCATTCCAATAAATGAAAGCGAAAAAAGAAAGCGCTTAAATATAGGTCACTCTCACTGTCACAAACATTGGTTAATGTATTATAAAAGATCACAAGGAGGAGTATACGAAGAAATTAGAGAGAACCAACACGGATTCAGTAATGGTATATCTTCTCTTACAGACTTCATAAAGCTCTGAGAGAGAGTAAGAAACAAAACATGAAAGAGCGGGCTGGGCAGACTGTACCACAACAAAAGCTGATTTAATACTTTAAGAAAAGGCTGGAGAAGCATGAAATGTGCTCAAGCGGATACAGAAATATCTGGAAAATAGGTGTGGGTAATGGTGAGTGAGGAGGTATGAGAGTGGGCAAGGGTGATGAGTGGGATTTCCCAAACATCAGTTCTAGAACATGTTCCGATATACACAGTATATGAACTGTCGGTTAACCAAATTATCGCCATTTTATCATGGCAAGTTCACCTCTTTGAAAATATGGAGAACGAGCATAGATTACTCTCTATGAGGACTTCAGACATCGTACAAGGAAAAAAATATATAGCAGTAATCATGAAGCTAAGTACATTACCAGAGCCAAATATACCAAATATACCTGGAGGGTGTTCTGGGGGTCAACGCCCCCGCGGCGACTTTCGAGAACTTGCTACAAAGGAAGGGTTTTCGCGCACCTGAAAGAAAAGCTAATCAATAGAGAATTTTCCAAGACATGCGTAAGGTTAATCTTCGAGACTGCATCACCAGCATGGAACTCACTCTTACGCAAGCGCGTGAAGAAACGCAAAATTATCCAGGGGTTTGTAACGCGCGTCACCGGAAGTGAAGGGGACACGACTATCTGGGAAGACTAAACAACTCTACAAAATGAACAACTCTACAAAATGAAACTACCAGAGGGACATGATCATGGACATAACCCGCACACAGGGGAATGAAACGTATATGAAGACGTTTTGGTCCGACTTGGACCATTAACTAGTTAATAGTCCAAGTCGGATCGAAATGTCGTCATAAGTTTCCTTCCCATATGTGCAGGTTAGTTGTGTATTGTTCCAGTCACGGTATTGTTCCAGTCACGGTATTGTTCCAGTCACGGTATTGTTCCAGTAACGGTATTGTTCCAGTCACGGTATTGTTCCAGTCACGGTATTGTTCCAGTCACGGTATTGTTCCAGTCACGGTATTGTTCCAGTAACGGTATTGTTCCAGTCACGGTATTGTTCCAGTCACGGTATTGTTGCAGTCACGGTATTGTTCCAGTCACGGTATTGTTCCAGTCACGGTATTGTGACTTTTTACTGTTTAGAAAGAAGTGGACAGCGCCAGGCTGTTTAAGAAGCAAGGAATCAGAGGTCAGAAAAAGTCCGAGATGAACTACAGAAATCTTAAGAAATATTATTTTAAATTTTAGAATAGTGAGCGGAGTGAATTAGATTTAGAGACAAGAAGAGGACAAAGAGCATTTAGTTGCAAGTGAAGGTACGATGCAGCCCTCGAGGCTAGGAATCAGCAGAACCCGTACTTAACAGCAAAGATGTTGGGAGCCAGGAGCTATGACTCAACTACATAAGGAAAACACCGACTTAAAAAAACCGAAAACTAACAAATTTCAAGGTTGAATAAAACTTCCATTCATTTTCCTCCCTTTCCCCAGCATTCCATTCCTGTGCCCCCTACCCTCCCTTTCCCCAGCATTCCATTCCTGTGCCCCCTACCCTCCCTTCCCTGTCTCATTAGTGGTCCAGATATCACTGTTACATGATGACACGGTGTGGGAAGGCGCTGGAAAGGGTGAGAGAGAAGAGGGTGAATGGGGGGATGGGATGAAAGGGTATGTGACTAGGGTGAGAGGATTTGTCGGTGGGATTGAGGTTTGTTGGCGGTGTGCGTGTCTGAGTGGGGAGTGAGGTGTGTGAGTGGGGGTGAGGTGTGTGAGTGGGGGTGAGGTGTGTGAGTGGGGGTGAGGTGTGTGAGTGGGGGTGAGGTGTGTGAGTGGGGGTGAGATGTGTGAGTGGGGGTGAGGTGTGTGAGTGGGGGTGAGGTATGTGAGTGGAGGGTGAGGTATGTGAGTGGAGGGTGAGGTATGTGAGTGGAGGGTGAGGTGTGTGAGTGGAGGGTGAGGTATGTGAGTGGAGGGTGAGGTGTGTGAGTGGAGGGTGAGGTATGTGAGTGGAGGGTGAGGTATGAGAGTGAGGGATGAAATGTGTGAGTGGGGTGGGGTGTGAGTGGGGTGGGGGGTGTGAGTGGGGATGTGTGTGGTAAGTGGGGTGTTTGAGTGGGGGTGAGGTGTGTCGGTTTGGGTTAGGTATGTGATTGGGGGGTGAGGTATGTGAGTGGGGGTGATGTGTAAGTGGGGGTGATGTATGTGAGTGGGGTGATGTGTGTGAGTGGGATGTGTGAGTGGGGGTGAGGTAGGTGTGTGTGTGTGTATGTGAATGCTGCAAGTGTTCATGTCCCAGTTTACAAGTGTGTATGCACATATGCGGAAACAACTGTGTGCACGTGCGTGCCTGAATTCTAGGGTGCACGAGAGTGTGTCACGCACTATATACATAAACACAGGTGTTTGGGACCACCTGACAACGCTGACCCACTTGTGTAAAATTTAAGAGTTTTTCTCCAGCGTGTTCTTGTAAACACACTACCCATGGGGCTCTGGCTACACCTCGACCCGCAACGCGCAACCACCACTCCAGCAGGATATTAAAATCTGCTTTATAGATTATAATCTGGGTCAGGGAAGAGAGGGAAGCCCTGTATTCTCTCCTTGTGATTAACAATAATGATAATAATCATTTATAAAAACCTACAAATACTTTAAAAAGGGTTGTACAAATTTCCACAATGGTTCTGAGAGAAACACAGATGTTTATGGCATTCACCAATGATGGCAGACTATGTGGATTATGTCAGGGTTATTTCCACTGGCATCGTCTTGTTTGTGCTACCTCATCCCACTTACGCTAACATTAGCTTACTACTTAACCTCTGTAGGTGACCACAGTACCACAGGTCGTCCAGTTCAGGTATGCCTCTTTAAAACAATCAATTACATGAGGACTGGGCTCCTACGGAGAAATGCTGACATAAACAAAACTCCTGACTGAATATGATAATAGTATACAATACAGACTAGTTGATAAGACATGTGCAGCAGTTATGTATGTATATTTCGTCTACACTCGACTGAAGAAGACTGACAGCTCCCTCGCAACACAACTGAAGTAGCAAAGCTTGGCACTGAAAACTAAAAAATTATAATTTAGTCACCACTCTTGTTTACAAACCGCTGGATGCCAACTCCCGCCAGTTGAAATATCAGCTAATGAAAAATTGAAGACCACTTCGAAATTCTTATCAATCCCATTCCGAACATTATCTTGCTCGCTGACTTCAGTTTATAAAATCTAAAATAGAATAATATGGTGGACAGAGAGCAAGCCCTAGAGTATGGATCAGATCAAGTCACAAACTCTCTCATAAGACTGACAAAACTCACATTAAATTTTAATGTGTGACCTAAAAAAAAACGTTGACAACATGCCCATGTACTCCTAAGTCCTATTATGGACTTAATGTACAACTAATCCCCCCCCCAACCACAATAACCATGGGTTGCCATGAACGTAACCATTTAATTGTACCAACAATGGTACAAAATACCGACAGGTTGATGAATTATACACATGTACAACGCATGAGTATCTTAATTTTTAAGATGTTTCGCCAACCTCTGGCTTTTTCAATTTAGTCCACAGCTTATTCACTGGAGAGAGTAGAAGATGAGGTAATTTTCTACTGTCATCAGTTTCAACATCTTCTAGGCTGACAAACTGATTGCCTCATCTTTTACTGTCTCCAGTTAATCTCTCAGTAATAAACTGAAAAAGCCACTGGATGGCGAAGCATCTTCAACATAAACATAGCCAGATGTTGCGCATATGTTTATAACCATTTAAGTAATGCCACAGTTTTTAAGATGCACTTAATGGGCCAATGTTTCACATGATCAATACCTGCGTCAGAATCATCTTAAGTGAACAAGAAATAGCAGAGGAAGGAGAAAGGGCAGAGAGGAAAGAGCACATATAAATACATGGGAAAGGCAAGTAGCGAGAAACCTTATGGTTTATTAGTGGACTATCATATACAGTCTAGCTACCTCTTATCTGTCTAGATAATTGAGTTTAAGAAAGTATACAGAAGGCTCTCTCCCTGCAGTCCTGTTATATTACCTGTTATCTTGTTATATGATAAGAGTTTTAGTTAAACTGGCCAAATAGATAACTGTAGTAATGTAAATAAAAATACGAAGTAGGAGTATAAAATAGTACTTATTAATGGCTGAATAACAGCCCAAAGACAAGGTTACAAGGAAAACAAAAGGGGGTATCAAAATTAAACTCTATCATTACAGCTAATTACAGACAACAAAATACAAGGATTAATCACAAGCAAAATGAAGATATTCTTGGCTTGAAACATATTACATATTAACATATCACTTACCAACTACGTACCATCATGTGCTCAGCAACCCACACCTAGTACAGTGCACAACACTCGTCCAGACACTGGTGCAATCTCACATTCTGCCATGGAAGTGGCTGATTATATGTCGTGCCGAATAGGTAAAATTGGTCAATTAGCAAGAACTCATTTAAAATTAAGTCCTTTCTAAAATTTCATCTTATACATTTAAATATATATTTTTTCACTTATGTTAATATAAAATTTAATGATTTTGTATCAAAAGAACCTTAGAAAACTTACTCTTATTATAACAAGCGCAATTTAATTTAGCCTAATCCATATATATATATATATATATATATATATATATATATATATATATATATATATATATATATATATATATATATATATATATATATATATATATATATATATAGTGAATCCACGAACGAGCGGTTTTGAGCAATTAACAATTAACAATATTACACTCTTAGAATATTTGCTTAATATGTCTAATATTTTATTTCCATTAATAAGATATTACCAGAAACCCTAAACGTTGACTTCCATACGACACGCCGCACCTCAGGCTAAGTGCATCTCAGAAACCGCCAGCCTCACTACATCACATCTACAACATAAAATCTTTACTCAAGCACTCCCCACACTACCACCCTAACCTCCCACCAATAAACCCTGGCTTGGAAAGTTGAGCAGTGTTCAAGACCCTGAAAGAGCTACGGGGGTCGGAGGCACACACACCCTAAGCCTCATCTAAAAACACAATCGCCTTGTGTATGCCATGACTATTTTACGAAAAAATAACTATTCGACTCACAATGACATAATATCCGGGATCTGGCTCAGTGGCTTCAGTACTGCGTACGTTGATGCAGTGTGTGTAGGTTCGAGTCCTGCGAGGCCTGAGCGTGGACCTAGCCGCGGGGGCGTTGACCCCCGGAACACCCTTCTCGTAATTTTTGCAATAAAATTCCTTAGTGTTTCTTGCACTAACAAAATACAATTACAATTAGTACTAGTTTCACACACAATATACACTACATAATGAGTTTAAACTACTGTACTTAGTAAGCAGACGATGATCTTTTTAACCAGATCAACAGTTTATTACTATTACGTTAATGTAACAAAACTGACAAGTACTTGAACAGGACATGTGCAACACCTAGCTATCTGTATTGTGCAAACGTTTCGCCAATCACTGGCTTTACCAATCCACTACAGAGAATAAACAGTGGTAGATTGTCTGGTTCCCAAGAGTGTCAAGCCTGTGATGCATCAAGGCTGAGGGACTGAACACCACCTATCAAGGCTGAGGGACTGAACACCACCTATCAAGGCTGAGGGACTGAATACCACCTATCAAGGCTGAGGGACTGAATACCACCTATCAAGGCAGAGGGACTGAGCACCACCTATCAAGGCAGAGGGACTGAACACCTCCTATCAAGGCAGAGGGACTGAGCACCTCCTACCAAGGCTGAGGGACTGAACACCACCTATCAAGGCAGAGGGACTGAACACCACCTATCAAGGCTGAGGGACTGAGCACCACCTATCAAGGCTGAGGGACTGAACACCTCCTATCAAGGCTGAGGGACTGAACACCACCTATCAAGGCTGAGGGACTGAACACCACCTATCAATGCTGAGGGACTGAACACCACCTATCAAGGCTGAGGGACTGAACACCTCTTATCAAGGCTGAGGGACTGAACACCTCCTATCAAAGCAGAGGGACTGAACACCATATATCAAGGCTGAGGGACTGAACACCTCCTATCAAGGCAGAGGGACTGAACACCACCTATCAAGGCAGAGGGACTGAGCACCTCCTATCAAGGCTGAGGGACTGAACACCACCTATCAAGGCAGAGGGACTGATCACCCCCTATCAAGGCTGAGGGACTGAACACCACCTATCAAGGCTGAGGGACTGAGCACCTCCTATCAAGGCTGAGGGACTGAACACCACCTATCAAGGCAGAGGGACTGAACACCTCCTATCAAGGCTGAGGGACTGAACACCACCTATCAAGGCTGAGGGACTGAACACCACCTATCAAGGCTGAGGGACTGAACACCTCCTATCAAGGCAGAGGGACTGAACACCCCCTATCAAGGCAGAGGGACTGAGCACCTCCTATCAAGGCTGAGGGACTGAACACCACCTATCAAGGCAGAGGGACTGATCACCCCCTATCAAGGCTGAGGGACTGAACACCACCTATCAAGGCTGAGGGACTGAGCACCTCCTATCAAGGCTGAGGGACTGAACACCACCTATCAAGGCAGAGGGACTGAGCACCTCCTATCAAGGCTGAGGGACTGAACACCACCTATCAAGGCTGAGGGACTGAGCACCTCCTATCAAGACTGAGGGACTGAACACCACCTATCAAGGCTGAGGGACTGAACACCACCTATCAAGGCTGAGGGACTGAACACCTCCTATCAAGGCAGAGGGACTGAACACCACCTATCAAGGCTGAGGGACTGAACACCTCCTATCAAGGCAGAGGGACTGAACACCACCTATCAAGGCTGAGGGACTGAGCACCTCCTATCAAGGCTGAGGGACTGAACACCACCTATCAAGGCAGAGGGACTGAGCACCTCCTATCAAGGCTGAGGGACTGAACACCTCATATCAAGGCAGAGGGACTGAACACCACCTATCAAGGCAGAGGGACTGAGCACCTCCTATCAAGGCTGAGGGACTGAACACCACCTATCAAGGCAGAGGGACTGAGCACCTCCTATCAAGGCTGAGGGACTGAACACCACCTATCAAGGCTGAGGGACTGAGCACCTCCTATCAAGGCTGAGGGACTGAACACCACCTATCAAGGCTGAGGGACTGAGCACCTCCTATCAAGACTGAGGGACTGAACACCACCTATCAAGGCTGAGGGACTGAACACCACCTATCAAGGCTGAGGGACTGAACACCACCTATCAAGACTGAGGGACTGAACACCTCCTATCAAGGCTGAGGGACTGAACACCACCTATAAAGGCTGAGGTACTGAACACCTCCTATCAAGGCTGAGGGACTGAACACCACCTATCAAGGCAGAGGGACTGAACACCACCTATCAAGGCTGAGGGACTGAACACCTCCTATCAATGCAGAGGGACTGAACACCACCTATCAAGGCTGAGGGACTGAACACCACCTATCAAGGCTGAGGGACTGAGCACCTCCTATCAAGACTGAGGGACTGAACACCACCTATCAAGGCTGAGGGACTGAACACCTCCTATCAATGCAGAGGGACTGAGCACCTCCTATCAAGGCAGAGGGACTGAACACCACATATCAAGGCTGAGGGACTGAGCACCTCCTATCAAGGCTGAGGGACTGAACGCCACCTATCAAGGCTGAGGGACTGAGCACCTCCTATCAAGGCTGAGGGACTGAACACCACCTATCAAGGCTGAGGGACTGAACACCACCTATCAAGGCTGAGGGACTGAGCACCTCCTATCAAGGCTGAGGGACTGAACACCACCTATCAAGGCTGAGGGATTGAACACCACCTATCAAGGCTGAGGGACTAAACACCTGTCAAGGCTAAGGGACTGATTGCCTCAAACTGCCTCTTCCAGCTTTCATTTTAAGTATCGGATTGATAAAGCCACTAATTGGAGAGATATTTCCAATATAATGATACCCAGCTGATTGTTGGGTGACAACCTACACAAAGTCGACACCGTCACTTTAAGTGCGTGAAGTGTGCATGAATCTTTAACAGCAAAAGTAACTGTTCTGGGTAGTTAGTGAACCAACATAAGGGTTCAAGTGACCACAGGCAGTTCCTTGCACTGTATCTCAGTTAAACTTAAATTCTTAAGTGGTTGTTCAACCGGTCCCTAAAAAAGGGGTGGGGTGGCTTTCTTAACACTTTCAAATTCAGTGGGAAATTTGTTCCAATTCTTAATATTGGTATAAAACCTAAACCCACATTAGTGTTGCACCTCTTGCCTCAGAGTTTCATGCAGTTGTTCCGCAATACTGAATAATTTTGTACTTCAAATAGTGCTTCATGCTGGAGTGTCTAATTTCTTGAGGGAGAGAAAGAAGCAAGAGGGAAGAACAAAGTGAAGTATGGGGGAAGAGAACAAAGGTGAGAACAGAGAGAAGCGTAGAAGAACAGAGGTGAGAAGTGTAGACGCTGAAGAGAAATGAAACGAGCAACGAACAATGTGGAAAACAGTGAATTAGCTGAAGGAAATAGAGGAGAGAGTGGCTGATGAGTTGACGAGACGATTATTAATGTCAGGAGGGTTGATTAAGGCGGACGCATGGGTAAGGTCAGGAGGGTTGATTAAGGCGGACGCATGGGTAAGGTCAGGAGGGTTGATTAAGGCGGACGCATGGGTAAGGTCAGGAGGGTTCATTACCATGATCTACCTCCTCAAACACCTTAGTGAAAAAAGTTATTAAATTTGTAAGGCAGGAACGCCCTTTTGTAAAACCGTGCTGAGATTCGTTGATTAATTTATGTCTTTCAAGATGGCTACGAATTGTCTCGGCAATTATTGATTCCATAAATTTTCCCACTATGGAAGTAAGGCTTATTGGTCTATAGTTCGAAGCTAAGGACCTGTCACCTGCCTTGTAAATAGGTATTACATTTGCCATTTTCCACTTGTGTGGCACTATGCGAGATTGTTGTGATATATTGAAAAGATTAGCCAATGGTATGCTAAGTTCCTCTTTACATTCCTTTAAAACCCTTGCAAACAGTTCATCAGGGCCTGGGGATTTGTTAGGTTTTAATTTCTCTATTTGTCTGAGGACCATGTCACTAGTTACCCCAATGGTGCATAGTTTATTATCGTCCCGTTCTACATAATTTATTATTTCTGAAATTTCGCTAGTATCTTCCGGAGTAAAAACTGAGAGGAAGTAAGTGTTGAAAAGTTCACACATTTCCTTATCACTGTCAGTGATAAGTGGGCCTATCCTGCCCCTAATCTTGCTTCTGTATACCTGAAAGAACCCTATGGGTTAGTCTTCGAATCCCTTGCGACTTAAGCCTCATAATTCCTTTTTGCTTTTCTTATTCCTTTTTTTTATTCCTCTCTTTAATTGAATATATTGATTTCTTAACTGCCCATCCCCTCTTTTGATACGCCTATATGTGCCTCTCTTTTGACCAAAGAGATGTTTTAATTTATTTTTTATCCATTTGGAATCATTTTTGTTAGATCTAATTTCCCTACTCGGAACAAAAGTTGTCTGGGCAGCTAGCACTATGCTCTGAAACACGTCATATTAGCAACCAACACCAGCTACCTGACCCATAGTCAGGTCATCCCAATTTAGCCCACCCAGGTAATTTCTCAGTCCCATGAAGTCGGCCAATTATTTATATATTTAATTTTTAATTTTTCTTAAAGTAGGATTAATTTCATGTTTGTTTTATATTATTGACATGTTTATTATAATAAAATTGTTTATCTTATTATGTTATTGAATTTCCTATCTTTTTCTTTCCATAAGGAGGAGCCAGCCTTCTCAAATACTTTCATAGGGTCTGACAGGGCTGAGTAACACCCCACGCTAATTCCCAGACAGCTTAGGACAGGAGGACCGCAGCGTCTAAGAGTACCATGTGGTAAATTTTCCCATGAGAGGTCACCTCTAGTCAGATGTTGTGTGGAGGCTTTTATAAGCTCATGAAACGTAGGTAAGATGGAGACTTGGCGAGGAGACTTAGTTGGACATAAAGCTGGGAGCTCTGTGTGAGGACTTGGTGGCCAGACTGTGTCGGGGAGATAACCGAGTTCCCGGGTGAGGTCTTGGGACCTGGTGGTAGTAAAACAAGCCACGGTACTGCTGGGGTTAGAATTCAAGTGGTTAACGCACTGGCCTGGAGTTTTATGACTCACTTGCCAGTACAGTGGTTCTTTGCAATCATGTTAGAACAATTTCACGAGTCCTGGTGGTAGTAGTCTGGCTAGTCTTCTAGGAGTGATCTACTATGGACTAATTTATACCGTAAGGGAATATTCATTAACTGTCAGTTCACTGTATTCTCCTATCTCAGTTATCTTGTATCTTTCTATGTTAGTAACAGATCCCCTATTCATTAATCAAGTATACTGTAATAAATAATTATTAATAAATTGTAAAAGTGAAATAATGAATTCACTTTCCCCGCCTTTAGTCTGTTGTCCTGTATAAGACGAGTTGTGAGTATAAAGGTCCCAGGGTAAGAACATAAGAAAGAAGGAACACTGCAGCAGGCCTACTGGCCCATGCGAGGCAGGTCCAAATCTCCAACGGCTTAAGCCAATGCCCCCGACCCAGCCAGGTCAGGTTACATTCACTTAAGAAAGGAGCACGGCATCTGACCTAGTAGCACAAACTAGTCAGGTACAACTCACACCCACCCGCACCCACTCATATATTTATCTAGCCTATTTTTAAAACTACACAACGTTTTAGCCTCTATAACTGTACTCGGGAGTTTGTTCCATTCATCGACAACTCTATTACCAAACCAATGCTTTCCTATATCCTTCCTGAATCTGAATTTATCCAACTTAAAGCCATTGCTGCGAGTCCTGTCAATACACCCACGTTAACTATCCTACATACACCCACGTTAACTACCCTGAATACACCCACGTTCCTACCCTGAATACACCCACGTTCCTACCCTGCATACACCCACGTTAACCACACGTGGTATGGTTTGTCTGCATACACCCACGTTCCTACCCTGCATACACCCACATTAGCTACCCTGCATACACCCACGTTAACTACCCTGCATACACCCACGGTCCTACCCTGCATACACCCACATTAGCTACCCTGCATACACCCACGTTCCTACCTTGCATACACCCACGTTCCTACCCTGCATACACCCACATTAACTACCCTGCATACACCCACGTTCCTACCCTGCATACACCCACGTTCCTACCCTGCATACACGCACGTTCCTACCCTGCATACACCCACGTTCTACATACACCTCCTACATACACCCACATCCACCTCCTACATACACCCACATCCACCTCCTACATACACCCACATCCACCTCCTACATACACCCTCGTTTCCCAGCTTTAATTACTACTGACCCTCAGCAACAATTACATTCTGGCGTGTTCTTCATGGTGGATGATCTTATCAGTTATGTTGTTCCAGTGTTAACATTTCCTCTTTATGACCAGCATACTGTTGCAGTGTTAATCACCAACATATTGTTCTACTACTGGCATGACGTTATCATCAATATATTGTTAGTGTTAACATGATATCATGACCAACATATTGTTCATGTTAACATGACGTCATGACCAACATATTGTTCATGTTAACATGACGTCATGACCAACATATTGTTCATGTTAACATGACGTCATGACCAACATATTGTTCGTGTTAACATGACGTCATAACCAACATACTGTTTCGGTGTTAATATAACTTCATCACTAACATAGTGTTCCACTGTTGACATGACGTATTCGTCATGAACAGCATATTGTTCCAGTGTTGACATGACGCATTCTTCATGACCAACATATTGTTCCAGTGTTGACCAACATACTCCCGGGAATGAAAAAAAAAAAACAAGTCTTGTCTTACCTGGAGAGGGTTTCGGGGGTCAACGCCCCCGCGGCTCGGTCTGAGACCAGGCCTCGTGGGGGGGATCAGGGTCTGATCAACCAGGCTGTTACTGCTGGCCGCACGCAAACTGACGTACGAACTACAGCCCGGCTGATCAGGTACTGACTTTAGGTGCCTGTCCAGTGCCTTCTTGAAGACAGCCAGGGGTCTATACACCAGTCATTCCCTATATATACCAGTTAATATCAATAGGTTTTTTTTTTTACACTTTCGCATCAAAATCATTTGCATATATTTGTTGGTATTTTGTTTAATGGTTTTAGTACAAGGAAAGTGTCAATAACCTATCTAGATTTTGATTAGTTTAATATTCTTTTTATAGGTCACACAGACATACATATATGCAAGATAACTAGTGGAAAAAAGTGAATTTTCAAGTGCGTTCGTGATTTCTCCCATTATAAAGGAATAATAAAAATAATAGGACAACAGATTTGTAAAAGTGAGATATGACCTCACATATGACCCTACTAGCTGAGCGTGGGAGTGTACTGAAGATTTAGTCAGGTCACATGAAAATTTTGCAAAGACCGTGAAGGTTGTATCAAGCAAGTCCATACAAACATTTATACAAACATACATGTATGCAAACCACCTGTATATATATATATACTGTATATGCCATCTTTATATCAACAATGTATCTCTCAAATCTTTTGTACCATATTATGTAATAAAACATGCCTGTTGGTGGGGAGGAAGATATATATATATATATATATATATATATATATATATATATATATATATATATATATATATATATATATATATATACACACACACACAAACACACACACACACAATATTGACAAGACTTCAACATGACAGATGGCTAACAGGCAGTTAATTACGGCCTTCGTGCATGCCAATTGACGAAATGTCACTGACAGATTTAAGACATATCGTCACACTGACGAGATCTTCCCATGAAAAATTGTCCCTTATTAAATTTGTAATTAGATAAGGGAGAGTAATCCACACACCATCCCTTGCTTCAGCCCAAGACACTCGACACTACTCCACACCCTTCCACACGCTAGAATTACACCAAACTATATTTTTTACTTCGGAATTATATGTTTTTACATAAGAATTATATGTTTTTACTTAGGAATTATATATTTTTACTTAGGAATTATATACTTTTACTTAGGAATTATATTTTTCCCCACCAATCTTCAACACCGTACGTATATGAGCTTAATGCAACAATGAATATTAGGAAACACATTAAGATATCTCTAACTGGCATAAAACTTTAATTACACATGAATGGGAAAGAGAATGGCTAAAAAAAATTAAGAGGGTGCAAATTTTTGATCCCCCCTCCCTGACGTGGAAAACGTTACCACAAGTATATAAACAGTTACGTGATGTGGCAGCTCAATAATACCTGATGGTGGGACCCCTTAAGGGAGGGTCCTTGAGGCTGGTGAGGGGCTCATGATCTAGGGAACTGGATCTGTGTTCCACGTCTCTGAAGTGAACCTCAATGCCTTCCATCCCCCCCCCCTAAGCGCTGTATAATCCCTACAGATTTAGCGCTCCCCCACGATAATAATAATATGTTGGAGGGTATAAGAGTTTTCATAATCCAGTAGAATTGCTGGAAATTATCGGTGGGAAATCTTAGGTGACATACCAGCGACCAGTTTGAAGGTTCTCTCACAGGCCGACCTTAGACCAGGTTCCCTGATGACAGTCGGGTCAAGCAGGCTGTTGCAGCCGGCGCACAAACCCATCACAGCGTGACTCATCTGGGCAAGTTAAGTACTGTCTAAGTTTGTTGGAGAGAAATAATATAAAATACCGACACGATGGGAAAACAGAAATTTAGGAAAATGGACACACATGCAACTAATGGGACATTTTATTGTGGCAACGTTTCGCTAAACGTTGCCAAGGTAAAATGTCACATTAGTTGCATCTGTGTCCATTTATCTAACATTTTATCGGCATTTCTACCATTATTAATAAAACAACAGAATTTCTTAATGTTTCGCTCACACAGTGAGCTTTATCAAGTCACAAACAATCTGTGCCAAAGACCATTGTGTAGGCGAAACGTTGTCAATAAAGGCTCGCATTATAATGCGAAAACATCTACTTTTGTTACGGCCATTTTTATAACATCTGGTAGCAGGGTGAATAACCCTGAACCAAGAACGTCAACACAATGCTGCCTACCTATGACTGTAGTGCCCCGTTAATTAATGCCTGACTGTGCCTACGGTGTCAGGTTACTGCCAGGGCCTTCAGTGTCCCGTTAATATCAAACTGTGCCCATAGTGCTCCGTTAATGTCTAACTGTTGCGTTAATACCGAGGTATATTGATAACGTCTATTACTTGGCAGGTCAAAGGTACACTAATAGTAGCAACAGCAGCAGCAATATCAACAACGCCATCAACAGCACAAGCAACAGCAGCAGCCGCAGCACCACCACCAACAGCAACAACAGCAGCACCAACAGCAGCACCAGAACCAGCAACAGCACTACAACAGCAGCACCAACAACAGCAGCAACAACAGCAGCACCAGCAACAGTAGCACCAGCAACAGCAGCACCATCAACAGCAACAACAGCAGCACCATCAACAGCAGCACCATCAACAGCAGCACTAGCAACAGCAGCACCAACAGCACCACCAGCAACAACAGCAGCACCATCACCAGCAACAGCACCACAACAGCAGACGAGCGTGGCCTAGTGATAACCCGCATCACCAAAAATTAAGTAAAAGTCTGGCTCCATCTAACAACTTCAAAACATCGCCATATTAGGCCAGACGGAAAATCATTCTGAGCGGCACTTATTTATATCCAAGTTGCCTTAATGTTATGTCAATCAAATTTAATTATAAATAACTTGTTCAAAGTTAACCCACAATCCTCCACTGCTGGAAGACAAAAATATCCACTAGAAGAGTGATTTAAAGAAATTTAAGGCAGAGGAAGATTTTATTTAGACGTTCTGCTTATCTTTTGGCTCGAAATTTTAATAAACGTTTGTGCTTTAAAAGGTTCACCCACAGAATGACTATGACCTGTGACTATGTAGGAAACTTTTGACGACGTTTCGGTCCGTCACTGAACCACTGCTCACAAATGAGAATAAAAAGCAAAGAAGGCAGCAAGTACTGTCATTACAGAGATGAATGGTGGGAGACGAGACGGAGTTTCGGGTAATCAGTCCCTCAGCCACAATAAAGATTCGCAAATGTTGTAAAAGTGTTTAATTCTTAAACTTGTCGGTTATCTTAAATCATTTACTATCAAGACGCCCCCGTGGCCTTGTGGCTAGAAGGTCTCTCTTCACACGGCGAGGGTCCGGGTTCGATCCCCGGCGAAGATGGAAACATTGGGCGTGTTTCCTTACACAGGTTGTCTATGTTCACCCATCAGTAAAATGGGTACCTGGAAAAATAAACACATAAGCAGTATAATGTGATCCTTTATTGACAACGTTTCGCCCACGCAGTGGGCTTTATCGAGTCACAGACAGATCTACCTGGAAAATTATAGGGTTTTTCCTGCGCGCACTCAGAATCTGCAGCAGTGAGTTCCTTGAAGAAGAATGCTCCCTCATTGAACAAGTTTTTTCCAAACTTCACTATCCTCGTCACTTCATTAGAGACTGCAGACGACGGGCATTAAACATCTTCAACACACCCAGAGAAGACACTGCTGAGAAGAGATACATAGTCCTTCCCACCAACTCCATTTCCAAACAAGTTTCCAACATTTTTTCTAAGACCTCATTCCGAGTATCCACCTCCACATCCACCACCATTAAGGACATTACCAGTAACAGACAGGAAAAGCTTCAATCCACGGCAGGGGTATACACAATCCTTGTAATGGCTGCAGCAAATTATACGTTGGCGAAACATCCAGAGACCTACAAACACGCATTTCAGAACACCAGTACGCAGGCAGATCTGACGACTCAAGAAATGCCTGTGTTCAACACCGAAATTTACACAACCATTTAATCAACTACAGAAACGCAAGACTCATCGCCAGAGAAGACAACACGCAATACCGAAGAATCCTAGAATCATCACTCATCTGTATATCCAACAACTTCAACCAGAACAACGGCTTCTACAACATAGCTGAACCTATTGCCAAGAAACTTCTTCAACGCTATCCCACCTAGAACTCAAGAATGGTACACTGCAGGTCCTTTAAGTCACACTATTTTTAACTATCACACTACTTTTAAGACTCACATGCAGCTTTCTCCACCTGACCCAGCATTCTCCACCTGACTGTACCCTATATATATCTCCATGTTGCTCATTTTCCAGGTAGATCTGTCTGTGACTCGATAAAGCCCACTGCGTGGGCGAAACGTTGTCAATAAAGGATCACATTATACTGCTTATGTGTTTATTTTTCCATTGTGTCGGTATTTTATACCATTTATTTCCAAAATGGGTACCTGGGTGTTAGTCGATTGGTGTGGGTCGCATCCTGTGACAAAACTGACCTAATTTGCCCGAAATGCTCAGCATAACAAGCGGCTTTCTATATTGTGGTATGTTACTGATGTCACCTATTGTCTGTACACCTTACACGTACTTGTAGAAATAATAATAATTATTAGTGCTATTATTCTTTCCTCCGTCCTTCCGTCCGGTTTTCTTATCTGTTTTTTCTCGTTCGGTTGTAACTTGACTGTAACTTCATCTCTAATATTAAACCCATTATTGGGCATCATAATCTCTTAAGGTCCAATGAAATTTCTGACAAAGCCTCAGTCCAATAAGAAAACTCTTGATCATCCAAAAGTAACCAATGGGAAAGTTTTAGCTCCTTCCCAAGTAGAGTTAGTAAGTGATATGTGAAACAGAGTCGTTCTAGACCTAACGTGGTTCATAATCACTCGTAAGTAGTATTAATAACCTTAGGCCTGCATTCACTCATAACAATACATACAACGAAAGTTATAAGGGCGAAAAAGCCTTAGAATGAGGCAAACTATAACATATTAAAAGCATATCTAAATCCCTCCATTATGAAGTTGCTTGCCTGATAAAGAGTTAAATTTAAACTACTGAAACCTCGTTATTTCTTGCACTGCCTCCAGTACGAAGGTCTATGTACAGCCATTTTTCTTGGGAAGTGCTAAACCCATAAGTCATATAGCAGCTGGGTAATGGGAGGAAGGGGAGGTTAAGTCCAGTTTCTTGGATGAAGAGCTCCTCACCAGCATCAAGTGGTCACCCACAACTGTGAGGACTGGCGTACTCAACTTCCTACCCAATTTCCTTATCTAATCCGGCCGATCCCTTCGTCAGTAGCAGTGTGGAGTGGCTGTGCTTGACGGGGTATCAGCTCTCACTGGAGGGACTTATGATGGAGGACCTCTATCAACATAACCCACTATGTAGTCCATCCATCACCCCAACACACTCACTTTCTGAAAGAGGTAAACATGGGACAAAGAATGGTTTATTTACTACGTTTAAAGACTATCGACTCAACGAAGATCATTGAGGCTACGTGTCACCTGTATACTTTAATACATTAAGGATTAAATTAAACTTTCAGCATATATACACTGAGGATGTATACACTTGTGTATATACACTGAGGATGTATACACTTGTGTATATACACTGAGGATGTATACACTTGTGTATATAAATCTGATGGAAGTTAAAGACGTAAATGAAGTACAAAGATGTCAGAAAGTACTTATTCAGTCTGAGGGTGGTCAGGAAGCGGAGTAATTTTGATTAGGGAGTGACTGGAGAAGATTCCACGCATAGTCTTAGGAGTGGGTATGATATGGCTCATCCGGCCAGGATTACTGTGTGACTACTCGTGTATAATTGAGAGGCGGAGACAAGAGCAGAGACTCGACTCACCCCCCACACCCACAAGTAGCACCAAGTGTCTATCGACAAATGCTTTTGACAACTGGTAAACACACACACACACACACACACAGAATCAGAGACGCGACCCCTGCAACCACAATTAGGTGAGTACACATAAAACAGGTCAAGTATCTATCGACAAGTGTCTTTGAGAATTGGTAACTAACGAAGAAGAGCTTTTAAGTGACACAGAAGAGGATGCTGACTGTATACATGGTTTCAAAAGCATATACGACATTTAAGCCAAGTCAGTGGACGAAAGCGGAGCCAGGAGCCAGAACTCGACACCCACTAAGCCATAAGCTGAACAACACCGATATATCACCACCACACCTCGCTAAACCCAAGTGTCGCCGTTAAACTACACCTACCAAACCAAATTCCAAATTAATTAATTAAAAAAAAGAGATAAAATGAATAAAAAAGGAAATAAAAGAATAAAGAGAACGTGGAGTGGGACTCCACAGGCTGAGCCTCCTCCATCATCCCTCACACACACATTTATATCCTGATGTTGCATCCTGCATCAAGACGTATAAATGCACTCACACTGCGTAACCACAAATGTCTTCTTTTATTTCCAGTGAAAGATAGTGTAACCTGAATGCTGAAACTGTGGAGGACGCAGCTTGTATCACCAGCAGGCTGGTACACAGTAACCATCCAGGGAGGTATTACTGTCCTGTCATGTGTACTGGAAACTGTGGAGGACACAGCTTGTATCACCAGCAGGCTGGTACACAGTAACCATCCAGGAGGTATTACTGTCCTGTCATGTGTACTGGAAACTGTGGAGGACGCAGCTTGTATCACCAGCAGGCTGGTACACAGTAACCATCCAGGGAGGTATTACTGTCCTGTCATGTGTACTGGAAACTGTGGAGGACACAGCTTGTATCACCAGCAGGCTGGTACACAGTAACCATCCAGGGAGGTATTACTGTCCTGTCATGTGTACTGGAAACTGTGGAGGACACAGCTTGTATCACCAGCAGGCTGGTACACAGTAACCATCCAGGGAGGTATTACTGTCCTGTCATGTGTACTGGAAACTGTGGAGGACGCAGCTTGTATCACCAACAGGCTGGTACACAGTAACCATCCAGGGAGGTATTACTGTCCTGTCATGTGTACTGGAAACTGTGGAGGACGCAGCTTGTATCACCAGCAGGCTGGTACACAGTAACCATCCAGGGAGGTATTACTGTCCTGTCATGTGTACTGGAAACTGTGGAGGACGCTAGCTTGTATCACCAGCAGGCTGGTACACAGTAACATCCAGGGAGGTATTACTGTCCTGTCATGTGTACTGGAAACTGTGGAGGACGCAGCTTGTATCACCAGCAGGCTGGTACACAGTAACCATCCAGGAGGTATTACTGTCCTGTCATGTGTACTGGAAACTGTGGAGGACGCAGCTTGTATCACCAGCAGGCTGGTACACAGTAACCATCCAGGGAGGTATTACTGTCCTGTCATGTGTACTGGAAACTGTGGAGGACGCAGCTTGTATCACCAGCAGGCTGGTACACAGTAACCATCCAGGGAGGTATTACTGTCCTGTCATGTGTACTGGAAACTGTGGAGGACGCAGCTTGTATCACCAACAGGCTGGTACACAGTAACCATCCAGGGAGGTATTACTGTCCTGTCATGTGTACTGGAAACAAAACCTCTTGTAGGACTGTTGGTTGCATTACATCAGTAGTATACAGCAGCGACAAGTTGACGAATATGACATGTTAAACACCTGGTGTTCATAATATGCCCAGGTGTTACAAATCTGAGCTGCATAATCCAAATGAGGTCTCACTAGTGATGTATAGAGTTGTAAAATAACTTTTGGACTTCTGTTGCTTATACTAGGATTTATTTCAAGAAGTATAAGCAACAGAAGTCCAAAGTATTCAGCTCTATCATCACTAGTGAACCTCATTGATTATGCAGCTCAGTTTACAAAGAAGAATGACTAAAATGATTTACAGTATAAGAAATCTCCCGTATGAAGATAGACTTAGAGCATTGAATCTCCACTCTCTGGAGAGACGTAGAATGAGGGGAGATATCATCGAGGTGTACAAGTGGATGATGGGCATAAACAAAGGAGATATTAATAAAATACTGAGGATATCGAACCAAGTAAGAACCAGAAATAACGGATTTAAATTGGATAAATTTAGATTTAGAAAGGACATAGGCAAGTACTGGTTTTCGAACAGAGTTGTAGATGCGTGGAACAATCTTCCGAGTAGGGTGATAGAGGCTAGGACCTTGGGTGGCTTTAAAAAGAGATTGGACAAATATATGAGTGGGAGGGGCTGGGTTTGATTAGTGTCGTGAGTACAGGAGTAAATTCTTAGGTAGTGGTGGTTTTGATAAGGACCTGCCTTGTATGGGCCAGTAGGCCTTCTGCAGTGTTCCTCCATTCTTATGTTCTTATGTTCTTAAGTGTCTTAGTCATCAACTTTGTTGATATTTTCTTTCTGTCTGGTAAACGCGTCAAGCAGCAGGTATATTAAAGTGACGAGAAACAATGAACTTTTCATCTTTATATTAAAAAGATATCTAGGGAGGCTCACTAAAAACCCACACTTAGAAGAGGAACATTATAACTACATTTCGGCTCGTCCCGGACCATTGTCAGTTATAAACTGACAATAGTTCAGGGTGGCTCGAAATGTTTCCATAAATGTTGTTTTTCGGTAAGCTGTTACAGCTGAGGGACTGACTACCTCAAACTCCTCATCTTCCACCGTTCTTCTTTGAATTGGATTGAAAAAGCCACTGGTTGGCGAAACGTTTCCTCAATTAAAAAAATCCCAAATGTTGAACAAGCGTTTCATTCTTCAATTATACTGTTGTAAGGGGAAAGAGTACGCATGAATTCCTTTAATGAACTAAAATTGCTTCTGGCACTGGCCAGGTAACACCAGCTGCTGTACATGAGGCATCCCTTGAATGGGGACTCCGTGAACAAATTAAACAGCCAATACTGGAAACAAATTCTCTATGATAATGGTATATAATTCGGACATTGTCTTTACATCATCTACTGCTTCTGCAGCCGCATCTCTACTCGACTGAAGAAGCCTACTGTGTAGGTGAAACGTTTCGGAATAGTTACCTAACTTACCTAACTGTTGAACATATGTCTTATCAACTGAAGACAAACAGCTAAAATCCGAAAAGTGGTGACAAAGACACAATGACAGAGAGGAACTTTGAGACATTTTGCCTGTGGACAGGCTCGTCCATTTTCACCTGTGGACTAAGAAACGTCTCAATGAAGTCTCTCTTTTTAACCAACCAATACTGGTACGGTTAGTCTTTCTGCCATCATATACAGGAGTATATGTGTGGTTGCTAACTCATTACCACCATCGTAAGTGCCTCAGATTGCTATTTTCAAGCAAGTCGGGGCAAAATGGCCTAGTTTCAACAAGCAACATTGCCGGAAGCTTTAACAAACCCTGAAAGAATTGAAGATGTTGATAACATGATTGGATTTGCTTGCAATGATTATCTTTGAACACCCCAACTCGCAATCATTTTCCTGGGAGAAGCAAAATGCGGAATCTCATTTAAAAGCCCAGCAGGGCTTCACCAACCAAGGCAACCTTGGGTAGGATGGGCTGAGTTTGACTGGTACCTGGGGTACCAAACCCAAAAGCAAATTCTTGGGTAGCGTTGGGAAAAGGCTGGATAAATACATGGGTGGTTTTGATAAGGACTTGCCTTGTATGGGCCAGTAGGCCTGCTGCAGTGTTTCTTCACTCTTATGTTCTTTTAAAAATCAGATGTTCAAATCTTATGTCTTCTATTATGTCCTTGAATTTGTATTGATAAAGCCACTGGAGGGCGAAACGTCTACAATAAACATACCCAGATGTTGCACACGTGTTTATTTTTTCATTAGTTTACGATTGCGTCTTAGGAAGAAAAAGCAATATAAGACATCTGTCTGTTTGCTGTTGGACTGCATGTAAAAGCCTGATTTACAGCTCCTGTACCAACTCTTTCTCCTCGCCAAGATCTGTGGTTATTAAAGATGCTTAATCTGTACAGACTAAAAAAGAAGAAAAAATATTGTGTCATGCTTAGTAGTAGTCTGAGGAACTTCTTGTTTTTTCTTGATAACGAGTTGCCTGTTGGAACAAACTGAATTTACGAACCCTCCTTTCCAGAGCCCTGCTAAGAGGGGGAGGAAGAAGGATGAGGCAAGGATGGAAATGAGTAAAGGTATGGGGGAGAGGAGGAGAGAGAGATAAGTGGTCCAACCACTTTCAATTTTTACTTGGTAACGGACGAACGAACGGACGGACGGACGGATGGATGGATGGATGGATGGATGGATGGGTGGATGTGGGTGTGTGTGTGTGTGTGTGTGTGTGTGTGTGTGTGTGTGTGTGTGCTGGGTGGTGTGGGTGTTTGAATTTCGATATTCCATGGAAATTCAGTATTTTTGAGGACCTCCATATCCATCGTCTAGACGGTATCCCATCAATTCCATCGCTGAACTGTTCTCTCTCTCTCTTCCTCTCATTGGGTGACTGAAGAAATTTCTTCAGTTTACTGCAGTGTTTTTACACATTTTACAATGTAATGTATTTGTGAGAGTAATTTATTTGTTGGTTTGTGATGAAGTTTGTTGAATGTGTGTGTGTGTGTGTGAAATGCATCCCATGAAATTCATGTAGAACTCACACAGCACTGGCCAGCACTCATATACACATGAATGGTGTTTACATGCATACTCATCATGCGGTAGGTGTGAACATACCTTAAGATAATGTTTTGAGAAGCACCTTCAGTAAAACTGGCTATTTCAGACCATGAACTCTTGTAAATTAAGAACTATAAGACTGCAACAACACATTCAGAACCAAGAATTTTCCCAAAACTCAGGAAAAATAATGTTGACCAGTGCACTAATGTCAGGAAATCTATCTACCCAATAAAAGATGCTAATGACACAACTGAAAGGAGACTTATAGTGATGGAAGAATACTAGTTATTACTCAATAGCAGAAATAATTTCTACTACAAGTTTTAAAAAACCAGAGGGGTCGCTTGTTTTGATATAAATGCTTATTAAATAATAAGTCTTAAAATTCTAACCTCTGCTTTGTTAAGCCAAGTGATCACTGACACAGAACAAAAATTTAAGCTGTCCTAGCAAACAGAAGAAACACAAAAGTAACAAAAAGTCACCCGGAACATTGCAATAAACCCCAAATATTTCTATACATACTCAAAATCCAAGTTAATGGTTATGATAGACTTAGAAGAAAGCTTCCAGTTTTAAGAGAAGGAAAACGTAGTATATACTGTACCTCAAGGGTGTCGTGGAAACAATCTTAATATTGGACAAGACAAAATGATGTGATTCATACATTTTCATGGTCGGTGGCAACCTCTAAATCGTGAATGATTACAAATTTCAGATATTGATTTTTTTTATATAAACTAAATTCGGAATTACAAAAATTAACATCATGTTTGTGAATCACCACCAGGTATCTAATATATTTTTGTTTACATTACACATATAACCAGCGCTTAGGAGACAAACCTATAACGACAGGTTATTTCTGTATTATGACGACGTTTCGGGCCGACCTGAACCATTAACAAATGACGTGCTAATGGGCCAGGTCGGACCGAAACGTCGTTATAAGTTTCGGTCTCCTAACTGCAAGTTATCTGTGTACTGTTCCAGCCACTTTTCATTCTATTTACATTCTGTATAATTTTACTGCGTTTTTCCTAATAGTTCATAGTCCTGTAGTATTTCCCTTGGTGTGATATAGGGTCGAGAGGACGATGATCTTCCGAGCCATTAATATAACTAACAGTGCTGATGCTGCTGATGCTTCTTAATAAAATCTTTAGCTACCTCAGAGTAAAAATCTTAGTAAAAAAAAATCGTAGCAACAACGCAATCGGGAGAAGCAAGCAACTACAACCAAGACAAGAGAGGAACACAAACATACGCAAGATATATTTACTGTATGATACAGCTATCTTCATTATCACTGTTCAACACCTGCAACATCTGACTTGAGGCAATAAACATTTACCTTGTAGTCCGTTGCACTCGTCTCATTATATTCGGAGGGAAGAGCTAAACCCGTATGTGTCGTATAGTGCATGGAAAACTGAGAGGTAATCGCATTTCTTTACAAGAAAGAAAAGGTAGCTAAAAAATCCCTTGGATGAAGATCCCTTCAACAAGGAAGTACTCCCTCTCCCATCCCGTCCGTGGAAGAGTCTTCTTGAAAGACAAATTCTCAAACGATAGTAACTGCTGGAACGACACCCGTAGGGTCCTCTCCCCTATGTGTGGGTTGGAATACTTTACGATATCAAAACTGCCCTACTGAAGTCTCCCAGCTGAGGTTAACACATTTCAACACGTGACCCATCCTGTGTGATGGAGTATGTAACTATCATATAGAATAGTGTAGGAGCACACTGCTGGTGTTCCCACTATGTAACTATCAGAGAGAATAGTGTAGCAGCACACTGCTGGTGTTCCCACTATGTAACTATCAGAGAGAATAGTGTAGGAGCATACTGCTGGTGTTCCCACTATGTAACTATCATACAGCATAATGTAGGAATACACTGATTGTGTTCCTACTATGTAACTATCATACAGCATAATGTAGGAATACACTGCTGGTGTTCCTACTAGGTAACTATCACACAGTATAGTATAGCAGCGCACCGCTGGTATTCCTACAATGTATCATACAGAACAATGTATCAACAGTATGAAACTACCATACAGAACAGGGCAGTAGCACATCGCCGATGAATCCACTTCTCCTAAATTAAAAAAAAAGAATAATAATGACCTGATGAGAACTTCGGCTTGAAACTTTAATATTTCCCAATCTATCGTAACGACCAACAATTATTTCAATATTGTAAGCAAACTTCATTCAAAGCCAATGATTTATTTTTCATTTCGCTGGTAAACACAGACAACAGCTCACCAAAAGAAGCAATTAAAAGTATTTCTGTGTATTAATTGAAAAACTTGGAAAATATTTTTTTTCCTAAACATGAGTAACACTGCTGTCATGAGATCCCCCCCAATTAGGGGGGAGTTCCCCAGGCATTGTATGCCCTTTGGGGCATACAATGCCTGGGGAATGGGAGATAATCCAGTTTTTTTTCTGAAGAGGAAGGTAGTTTTAATTCTTTGAATCAAAAACCCCTCAGTGTCGAGGTTCCCTTATCCTCTTGAAGAGTCTTGTAACCTGGAGGCTACCTAGTGTGCGTTCCGAGGCTGAGGGTCCCCAGTTAACACCAGAGTTGGCTGTTTCTTATATATTAAAATATTGTAATAATGTTGGTAGAATTACCTACAATATATTAAGTAAAAGGACTCGTGTTTTGTTTGTGACGGCTTGACAAAGCTCCTGCAGAGGAAAACGTTGCCACAATAAAAATGTCGCATTAGCTGCACATGGTTCTTTTACTTAACATATTAAAGAACTGTTGAAGATTTTATGCTGTCAGAATAGGAGAGGAGAATAATCTCCTCTCATATTCTCATTAACATTTAATGATTAACCTGCATTATTTTTGTAATCTTTTGACACCTGTATATTCCACATGATTTTCCGTCGTCCTCTCTTAACTATGCCCCGTCTTTGTTCCATTATCTGTTTTATCATCTAAAGTGTCTTGCTTATTTTTTTAACTTTCTTTCTAATGTTTAACGATAGTAACTAAATCATTCTTGAATCTATATCACATTTTGGGGGAATGCCTGACAGAGGATAGAGCCTTCACAACTCCTTGCACTGAATGACCTACAAAGATTAAACACACATGTGTAACACCTGGGTATATTTATTCTCAATAAAGATTAGTCTTGTACATGTGTCTTCATCAACTTGTATTATATATCTTTGAGATAATGAACAACGATAATAATAATAGTATAAAAATAATAAATCACATTTCTTAAATCACATTTCTTAAAGATAGATACAATTTACATCATAAATTTTCCAACATATGAAATCAAAATATGGTCTCTGTAGTGTAGTATTACCGCGTCGTTGTTGAAAATAATCTAGAATGGTTGTATATTTGGACCTCCAACTGGGATCCTCTGCAGAAGATACAAATAGTGAGGGGTCAACTAACTGCTCACTCGCCTCGCCTGATTGTATTAAATTAGCATCTGTGAGAACCAAACCCAATACAATCTCACCCCAGGCAAGCAATATTATCATTTAGCAAGTTATCATCTAGTAAGATAATTAAACCACTGGCTTCTAGAAGAGGAGTTTGAATAACTAGATAAGAGTGATTTGCAAGAAAACTGCTTCCCTGTCATGAAAATTATTAGTATGGGTTTGATAAGGACCTGCCTATTATGGGCCAGTAGGCGTGCTGTAGTGTTCCTCCTTTCTTAGGTTCTTAAATACATAAAAAAAAAAATAGAGTCGTGGGTGTAGGTAAGTCTTTCCCAGAAGGAAGCACTTGGCATTGCCTTCACTGTGACGATGGTTAGGGAAGGGTCTCCCTCGATGCAATGAACTCAGGATGGTTGGTTGCATCACAGATCACGTAGCAGGACAGTTCTTAATAAATGTTGAGTTCCCAGGAGTGGATGAGTGGGCGTTGCTATCTTCCTGTCCTTATCAAGACATTATTGCGTAACGTGTCGCCCGCGTCAAGTATGCTAAAAAACGCAGCGTCTTCCACAACTGAGCAAACCACAGCTAGAACTAACATAGTAAGTAACAAAGTTACTAGATGGTCACACAAACACCTGAGTCGCTGAAGACGAGATGATTGTCGACTCAGCATTCACTGAAGACTCAGTTGAAGATTAAGACACACGTGCAACAGCTGGGTATCTTTATTGACGAAACGTTTCGCCTACACAGAAGGCTTCTTCAGTCAAATACAAAGGGAGAAGTAGTAATGAAATAAAGATGATGTAATCAGTCCATCAACCTTGGAGAAAAAGTATTTGAGGTGGTCAGTCCCTCAGCCTGGAGACCTGGAGAAGAATTCAGCTCCATGGTGTGTGTGTACTCACCTATTTGTATTCACCTATTTGTGGTTGCAGGGGTCGAGTCATAGCTCCTGGCCCCGCCTCTTCACTGATTGCTACTAGGTCCTCTCTCTCCCTGCTCCATGAGCTTTATCAAACCTAGTCTTAAAACTATGTATGGTTCCTGCCTCCACTATGTCGCTTTCCAAGCTATTCCACTTCCTGACAACTCTATGACTGAAGAAATACTTCCTAACATCCCTTTGACTCATAGGAGTCTTCAACTTCCAATTGTGACCCCTTGTTTCTGTGTCCCCTCTCTGGAACATCTTGTCTCTGTCCACCTTATCTATTCCTCGCAGTATTTTATATGTCGTTATCATGTCTCCCCTAACCCTCCTGTCCTCTAGTGTCGACAGGCCGATTTCCCTTAACCTTTCTTCGTAGGACAATCCCCTTAGCTCTGGGACTAGTCTTGTTGCAAACCTTGCACTTTCTCTAATTTCTTGACGTGCTTGACCAGGTGTGGGTTCCAAACTGGTGCTGCATACTCCAGTATGGGCCTGACGTATATGGTATACAGAGTCTTGAATGATTCCTTGGTGAGGTATTGGAACGCTATTCTTAGGTTTGCCAGCCGCCCGTATGCTGCAGCAGTTATCTGATTGATGTGTGCCTCAGGAGATGTGCTCGGTATTATACTCACCCCAAGATCTTTTTCTTTGAGTGAGGTTTGCAGTCTTTGGCCACCTAGACTATACTCTGTCTGCGGTCTTCTTTGCCCTTCCCCGATATTCATGACTTTACATTTGGCAGGGTTAAATTCAAGGAGCCAGTTACTGGACCAGGCTTGCAGCCTGTCCAGGTCTCTTTGTATTCCTGCCTGATCCTCGACTGATTTGATTCTTCTCATTAACTTCACATCATCTGCAAACAGGGACACTTCTGAGTCTATCCCTTCCGTTATGTCATTCACATATACCAAAAACAGTACAGGTCCTAGGACTGACCCTTGTGGAACTCCACTCGTCACAGGTGCCCACTCTGACATCTCGTCACGTACCATGACTCGTTGTTGCCTCCCTGTCAGATATTCTCTGATCCATTGCAGTGCTTTTCCTGTTACGTGTGCCTGATCCTCTAGCTTTTGCATTAATCTCTTGTGAGGAACTGTGTCGAACGCCTTCTTGCAGTCCAAAAATGCAGTCTATCCACCCCTCTCTCTCGTGTCTTACTTCTGTTACCTTGTCATAAAACTGCAGTAGGTTTGTGACACAGGATTTTCCTTCCCTGAAACCATGCTGGTTGTCGTTTATAAGCTTGTGTCTTTCTAGGTGCTCCACCATTCTCCTCCTGATGATCTTCTCCATGACTTTGCATACTATACACGTCAGTGACACAGGTCTGTAGTTTAATGCCTCGTGTCTGTCTCCTTTCTTAAAAATTGGGACTACATTTGCCATCTTCCACGCCTCAGGTAGTTGCCCAGTTTCAATGGATGTGTTGAAGATTTGTGTTAGTGGCACACACAACATCTCTGCTCCCTCTCTAAGGACCCACGGAGAAATGTTGTCCGGTCCCACCGCTTTTGAGGTATCGAGTTCACATAGCAGCTTCTTCACCTCCTCCTCGGTTGTGTGTATTTCATCCAGCACTTGTTGGTATACCTCCCTATTCTGAATTCCTGGAGTCCTTCCTGTCTCCTGTGTAAATACTTCTTTAAATCTCATGTTGAGCTCCTCACATACCTCTTGGTCGTTTATTGTGAACTCCCACCTTCCTTTCTCAGCCTGATTACCTGGTCCTTGACTGTTGTTTTCCTCCTGATGTGGCTATACAGCAGCTTCGGGTCAGACTTGACTTTTGATGCTATATCATTTTCATATTGTCGCTGAGCCTCCTTCTTACCTGTGCATATTCGTTTCTGGCTCTTCGGCTAATCTCTTTATTTTCCTGGGTCCTTTGTCTTCTGTACTTTTTCCATTCTCTATTACACTTACTTTTGCCTCCCTACACCTCTGGGTGAACCAAGGACTCGTTCTGGTCTTCCCATTACTTCTGTTTCCCTTGGGGACAAACCTCTCCTCTGCCTCTTTGCATTTGGTTGTCACATATGCCATCATTTCTTTTACTGGTTTTCCTGCCAATTCTCTCTCCCACTGAACGTCTTGTAGGAAGTTCCTCATGCCTGTTAGTCCCCCCTTTTGTAGTTTCGTTTCTCCCTTCCTATTCCTGCTCCCCTCTCCACTTGTAGCTCAACTATATAATCAAAACACAGAACCAAATGATCACTAGCTCAAGGGGCCTTTCATACGTGATATCCTCGATGTCCGAACTACTCAAGGTGAATACTAGGTCGAGTCTTGCTGGATCATCCCCACCTCTCTCTCTGGTAGTGTCTCTAACATGTTGATGCATGAGGTTTTCCAGTACCACATCCATCATCTTGGCTCTCCATGATTCAGGACCCCCATGGGGCTCCAGGTTTTCCCAATCAATCTCTTTGTGATTGAAATCACCCATAACTAGTAACTTTGCTCTCCCCATGTGGGCTCTTCTGGCTACCTCGGCTAGTGTGTCTACCATTGCTCTGTTGCTCTCGTCGTATTCTTCTCTTGGCCTCCTGCAGTTCTGTGGCGGTTGTGTACTCACCTATTTGTACTCACCTATTTGTGATTGCAGGGGTCGATTCATAGCTCCTGGCCCCGCCTCTTCACTGATTGCTACTAGGTCCTCTCTCTCCCTGCTCCATGAGCTTTATCAAACCTAGTCTTAAAACTATGTATGGTTCCTGCCTCCACTATGTCGCTTTCTAAGCTATTCCACTTCCTGACAACTCTATGACTGAAGAAATACTTCCTAACATCCCTTTGACTCATAGGAGTCTTCAACTTCCAATTGTGACCCCTTGTTTCTGTGTCCCCTCTCTGGAACATCTTGTCTCTGTCCACCTTATCTATTCCCGCAGTATTTTATATGTCGTTATCATGTCTCCCTAACCCTCCTGTCCTCTAGTGTCGTCAGGCCGATTTCCCTTAACCTTTCTTCGTAGGACAATCCCCTTAGCTCTGGGACTAGTCTTGTTGCAAACCTTGCACTTTCTCTAATTTCTTGACGTGCTTGACCAGGTGTGGGTTCCAAACCGGTGCTGCATACTCCAGTATGGGCCTGACGTATATGGTATACAGAGTCTTGAATGATTCCTTAGTGAGGTATTGGAACGCTATTCTTAGGTTTGCCAGCCGCCCGTATGCTGCAGCAGTTATCTGATTGATGTGTGCCTCAGGAGATGTGCTCGGTATTATACTCACCCCAAGATCTTTTTCTTTGAGTGAGGCTTGCAGTCTTTGGCCACCTAGACTATACTCTGTCTGCGGTCTTCTTTGCCCTTCCCCGATATTCATGACTTTACATTTGGCAGGGTTAAATTCAAGGAGCCAGTTACTGGACCAGGCTTGCAGCCTGTCCAGGTCTCTTTGTAGTCCTGCCTGATCCTCGACTGATTTTATTCTTCTCATTAACTTCACATCATCTGCAAACAGGGACACTTCTGAGTCTATCCCTTCCGTTATGTCATTCACATATACCAAAAACAGTACAGGTCCTAGGACTGACCCTTGTGGAACTCCACTCGTCACAGGTGCCCACTCTGACATCTCGTCACGTACCATGACTCGTTGTTGCCTCCCTGTCAGATATTCTCTGATCCATTGCAGTGTTTTTCCTGTTACGTGTGCCTGATCCTTTAGCTTTTGCATTAACCTCTTGTGAGGAACTGTGTCGAACGCCTTCTTGCAGTCCAAAAAAATGCAGTCTATCCACCCCTCTCTCTCGTGTCTTACTTCTGTTACCTTATCATAAAACTCCAGTAGGTTTGTGACACAGGATTTTCCTTCCCTGAAACCGTGCTGGTTGTCGTTTATAAGCTTGTGTCTTTCTAGGTGCTCCACCACTCTCCTCCTGATGATCTTCTCCATGACTTTGCATACTATACACGTCAGTGACACAGGTCTGTAGTTTAATGCCTCGTGTCTGTCTCCTTTCTTAAAAATTGGGACTACATTTGCCATCTTCCACGCCTCAGGTAGTTGCCCAGTTTCAATGGATGTGTTGAAGATTTGTGTTAGTGGCACACCTATTTGTGGTTGCAGGGGTCGAGTCATAGCTCCTGGCCCCGCCTCTTCACTGATTGCTACTAGGTCCTCTCTCTCTCCCTGCTCCATGAGCTTTATCAAACCTCGTCTTAAAACTATGTATGGTTCCTGCCTCCACTACGTCACTTTCTAGGCTATTCCACTTCCTGACAACTCTATGACTGAAGAAATACTTCCTAACATCCCTTTGACTCATAGGAGTCTTCAACTTCCAACTGTGACCCCTTGTTTCTGTGTCCCCTCTCTGGAACATCTTGTCTCTGTCCACCTTATCTATTCCTCGCAGTATTTTATATGTCGTTATCATGTCTCCCCTAACCCTCCTGTCCTCTAGTGTCGTCAGGCCGATTTCCCTTAACCTTTCTTCGTAGGACAATTCCCTTAGCTCTGGGACTAGTCTTGTTGCAAACCTTTGCACTTTCTCTAATTTCTTGACGTGCTTGACCAGGTGTGGGTTCCAAACTGGTGCTGCATACTCCAGTATGGGCCTGACGTATATGGTGTACAGAGTCTTGAACGATTCCTTAGTGAGGTATTGGAACGCTATTCTTAGGTTTGCCAGCCGCCCGTATGCTGCAGCAGTTATCTGATTGATGTGTGCCTCAGGAGATATGTGTGTGTGTGTGTGTGTGTTTTGTGCTGTGTGTTGCGTGTGTGTTGTGTTGTGGTTTAGTGTGTTTTCTGTAATATTCTTGGAACCAGGTACAAGTAAGTCTTCTAACAATTAATATATTTCATGTATTCATTTGTCAGTTTAGAGCTATGACGCTCAGAACTTTTCTGACATTTATAACACACCTAGCTTCTCCCACCGAGGTAGGGTGACCCCAAAAAAAGATATATCACATTCACTGTCATTTAGTCAATCGCTACCTTGTCTGACGCGTGATGACATCACAGTTCAGAAGTCAGCATCACTTGTACATCTCTCTACAATTTGATAGCATTACCCAACAACCACCACATTGACGTCATCAAGACTGTGAAGTAAGACTGGGTATCACTACCACTCTGTCGACACTTTATGACTAACCGGACTTTAGTTTCTCTCCTTCACTCCATCCCTCCATCCCTTAAGGGGCCAAGACAGCAGACGTCGAACTAACAACTTGCAAAACATTTTTGTATTTGGAAAGGTCAGAGGCTGCTGCTGCTGTCTGCACAACATCCTTGAAGGTCAGGGCTGTGGACACATTAATGAAAAGATGGATGGAGAGTGAAAAATAGAAGGGAAAAGTGGATGGAAGAAAAAACAAGAAAAATAGATTTAGATGAGCAGAGTGTTAAGGAGATGAAAGTTTTTTTATGTAAAAACTGGATATATCGGCAGTGTGCTACCTGGAGTAGTGTACCTGGAGGGTGTTCCGGGAGTCTACGCCCCCGCAACCCGGTCCTCGATCAGGCCTCCCGGTCGATCAGGTCCTGGTCAACCAGGCTGTTCCTGCTGGCCACACACAATCCATCGTACGAACCACAGCCCGGCCGATCGGGCACTGACTTTAGGTAGCTATCCAGTTCCCTCTTGAAGACAGCCAGGGGTCTATTGGTAATACCATATGTATGATGGGAAGCTGTTGAACAGTCTTGGGCCCTGGACACTTAGTGTTTTCTCTTAGTCTACTCACTGCACCCCTGCTTTTCACTGGGGGTATGTTGCACTGTCCACCAAGTATTTTGCTTTCATAAGCAGTGATTTCTGTGTGTAGATCTGGGACCAGTCCCTCCAGGATTTTACAGGTGTAGATTATGATGCATCTTTCTCACCTGGTTTCCAGAAAGTGCAGGTCAAAGCTCTTCAAACGATCCCAGTAATTAAGGCGCTTGACTGAACTAATACGTGCAGTCAAAGTTTTCTGTATATTCTCTAGATTTCCAACGTTGCCTGCCTTGAAAGGGGCTGTTAGTGCACATCAGTATTACAGCCTAGAGAACAAGCGACTTAAAGAGGATCATTATTGGCATGACATCCTTTATTTTGAATGTTCTCATTATCCATCATGTCATTTTCCTCGCAGTTGTGACAGCGACACTGTCGTGATCCTTGAAGGTGAGATCCTCTGACATTATCCTTAAGTTTTCCATAGAGGAATACCTGAAATCTGGCCTTATTGATCATCATATTGTCTTCCGAGGCTCATGGGAGAATCTGATGCTGGTATCATTTTCTACGTAATAGTTACAAAATGGGAACAAAAGTCAGCTATGCTTCCCTGACATTCCTTCATAGAGAATGAGTTATGAACAGTGCTGAAATGTGTTTGAGATGGCGGATTTCAGTAGGGCAATGAGGATATCGTGAAGTATAAGGAGAAAGAGAGAAGAGCGGGGAGGGAGTAGAAGGGGACAGGGAGTACTAGAAGTCGCCAGGGCAGGGAAGTATAAACCGAAAAACAAAGAGAAATGGAGAAAAACAGCATGAAGCAGCAGGACTGTTATCAATATAACAATGGAAAACAATACCCATAAGATGTGCAACAGATAGGAATGTTTATTCCGAAACGTTTCGTCTACACAGTAGACTTCATCACTTGGATGGAGATAAATGGTATAAAATACTGAAACGATGGGAAAATCCGGTCAGTTTGTGACTTGATAAAGCCCACTGTGTGGGCGAAACGTAGTCAATAAACGATCGCATTATACAGCATCTGTGTTTATTTTTCATCACTCGGATACAGAAAGGGCAAATATGAATACACCAGAAGCAGTGGAGAAGTGAAGATGTCATCAGTCCATTAATCTTGTAACAGTAGTTGGAGGTGGTCAGTCCCTCAGCCTGGAGATGTGTTCAACATCATAGTCTTGTTCAAGACTCTCTCCATATTGTTTGGTAAAACACAAATTCCCCACCTCCGTACTCGACTGATGTGGGCGAAACGTTTCGGAATAAAGATACCTAACTGTTGCACAGCTCTTATCTGCAGCAGCACTTGTTGAAAGGACGTGACGACTGGTGGGTGAGGAGGGAGAACAATGCCTGGAGGAGGAGGACGTGGAGGAGGGAGACGTGTAGTAGAGAGACGTGGGGGATAAACAATCAAGAGTTGGTGGTAGAGGCGTCGTGTGACCTGCCTGCCTAAATTAACTCAAATTTCATTCCAGTAGAATTAGTGGCAGCGAATGTGTGCACTTGTTCCCACGCTGGGACATGACGGAGTGGTGGACGGTGGTGACGGGGTGGTGGACGGTGGCGACGGAGTGGTGGACGGTGGCGACGGAGTGGTGGACGGTGACACAGATATTTCACACTTCAAGACTATTTTTAACAATACCATACCGTACATCCCCCATATTAAAGGCCACTTAACCCATCTCTGTGGCTTGAATTTTGCAGTAAAAGCCACAGTAGTTGCTTACCGGATTTATGTATGGGTGATGATAAATCTGAATGTACCTGTATATAACTAGTATACATTAACGAGAAGATGAGAAATTAGAGACGTGTGCAACATTTGGGTATGTTTAATTTGTAGACGTTTCGCCATCCCGTGGCTTTACCAATACAAGGACAATGTGAAGACTGTAGAAGTACATGCAAAAGACGAAGTAATCAGTCCCTCGTCCCTGGAATAGGTGATGAGAGTGTAGTCTTGATTACGGTGCTCATCACCTGTTCTTAGCCTGAGGGACTGATTACCTTGTCGTTTGTAAATACCGTATATTCTGGAAATTAAAGCGCACGAGCATGTAAGACGATGTTTGCAAGCAGTTGTAACGTAACGTTAGTAAACAACCGCTAAAGCCTACACCAAAGCCTATCCCTGACCTTGAGCATATAAGACGCAGGCTGATTTTCCAAGACTTTTTGTGATGAAAAAACGCGCCTTATATACTGAAAATACATGTGTGTAATTTTTCATATATGGCAACATTAGCGTTATAGAGAGCAAAGGTCATGCAATATCATGCAGAACATCAACTAACAACTAACCCACAATTTATATTCTATTTTTTTCTCTTTCTCAATCGTATTTTAAAACATTTCCAGGACGGACCAGAACATCACAAAGTTTTCTCCACAATTTCTTGAGTTAGTGGTGTAATATATCGTCCTTGCATATCCTAAAGTCACCCTCACTCCTCCCCGCAAATTCCTCACATTTTTCACATATTTTATGTACTTGCGACACAAGCCTTATCAGTTACCTTTTTTTTTTTCCTCTTATGAAATGTATTTTTAAAAATTTTAAATACCACAGTTTTATTTTCAGATCTAAGTATTGTTATAAGATTTACTTACACCACACCCTCTCTCTTCATTAATAAACCCACCATACTTTTCACTTCTAAAATTCACTGGATAATAATTCTCTCAAATACTGTATCAGGTACACAGATAAGGCTGATTCCTGTATAATTACTAAATACCCTTCCCTTCATTTACCAAGTATATACTCATATTTTCATTCCGTTCTTTTAAACAGCCACTAAACAATAACTCAGTCATTCAAAGGTGTTAGTTCCTCCTAACTAATCAACTAGAACTAATATCCCCATCTTATATTTTACATTTAAAAACATTTCAAAGCATCTCTCTTATAATACCTCTATCTCTCTATTCACACTCTCGACATTTTCACTCTCAAATGACAAGTTGACTTGATCCCTAGGCCTGCCCCCCCTCTCTCTTTAATATTCTCAAAAAATAATTTACTAATATGGGTTCATTTTCTTTCCTGTTACACACCATCTACATTTATTTTACTTCCCTCTATATATAATAAGTGTTCCTTTGGTTTTACACTGAAAAAGCTTGTCATGCCATGGATGGATAGACAGATATGTAAATAGATGGATCGTTGGTTGGTTGGTTGGTAGTTGTTGATGCTGGGGTGGTGGTGGCGCTGGGGTGATGGTGGTTGCGCTGAGGTGGTGGTGGTGGTGGCACTGGCGACGAGGTTCCGTAAGGAAAATCTCACAGGATGAAGTGATCAATAATTATATATAAATGATTCAGTGAGCAGAGGCGCGAGGAAGGTGCAGAAATATCCCACCGTCCTGGCATGCATCAAAACAGAAGCCTGTTAAACGTCTTGCACTCTGGATGGATTGCTGTTTGTCTCTGTCTCTCTACAACATGTAAGACGAGAGAGGTAACTCTTACTAACATTCCTCATACACGTATCCTATATATTTCCTAACAGTGCTTATTTATGACGTACAGTATTTACAACTTAAGAAGTCTGGTCAGAAGGCGAAGCGCAGGCCGATAATCACCGGAAACACTAACGGAAAAGAGGTGTGATATCCATGACCTACAAGTTAAAAGGCCTAGTCCATAAGCCTTTTGTGTATCCATATGCTTTTACGCTACAGTCCACACGATGGATATGAAGTGCACAATAAACTAGCCACTACCATCCACACGATGGATATGAGGTGCACAATAAACTAGCCACTACCATCCACACGATGGATATGAGGTGCACAATAAACTAGCCACTACCATCCACACGATGGATATGGGGTACACACTAAACTAGCCACTACCATCCACAGGATGGATATGAGGTACACAATAAACTAGCACTACCATCCACAGGATGGATATGAGGTGCACAATAAACTAGCACTACCATCCACAGGATGGATATGAGGTGCACAATAAACTAGCACTACCATCCACAGGATGGATATGAGGTGCACAATAAACTAGCTACTTCGGTGGGAAAATATAAAAATATGAAAAGGAAACTCAAACAATTGTTAATATTTACGTATCAATCAACTGCAACTAAAGATTTTTTTTAAAGAATATAAAAGTCAAATCAATACAATATGGTTTACCAATCATAAATAAAAGATTTAATTACACTGCGAATTCATAAACTGCCAACAATTTGGAAAAGAAATCTTGAGAGGATTCGATCCGTCATTAATAAGAAACAAGACGAACTTCAAATCATGTTTTTCTTGCGAATTGTGACACCCACAGTATTGTGACACCCACAGTATTGTGACACCCACAGTATTGTGACACCATTAAACAAAATAAAGGCAGCTTCGTCATTTCGGAGGTATGAGCCAGAATTCTACTCAAAACAATAAACCCTGCCATCACGTAGCAACCTAGAGTTACCTCTACTACTACTACTACTACTACTACTACTACTTATCTTTCGCCTCACGTGATACATTTTATATCTTGCCAAATAAGGCCAGCGAAAATTTGTCTATGCAATAATTTCGCAAAAATCATTCTGAACCTAAAAAAATATATATTTCATTGTGTTTATTATTAAATTATTATAAACTTATATAAAATATATTTAGTTGGATTAAGCTAAATTAAATTGCGCTTGTTATAATAAGGTTAGGTAAGTTTCTCAAGGTTCTTTTGGTATCAAATCATTAATTTTTATATTAACATAAATTAAAAAAAAATATATCTTTAAATGTATAAGATTTTTTTTAAAAGGACTTAATTTTAAACGAGTTCTTGCTAACTGACCAGTTTTACCTATTTGGCACGACATTATATATATACATACATACATACACACACACACATACCCTCCTGACTCCATGTATTGTTTGAAACAGCTTGACAAAGTTCCTGGAGAGCGAAACGTTGCCACAATATAATGTCACATTAGTTGCAAGTGTCCATTTACGTAATATTTTGTCGGTAATGCTGCCGTTATTACTAATTATTCTTTATACCGTGAAGTCACCTCAGGTTCAGCAGACGTGGGTTCACCTCAGGTTCAGCAGACGTGGGTTCACCTCAGGTTCAGCAGACGTGGGTTCACCTCAGGTTCAGCAGACGTGGGTTCACCTCAGGTTCAGCAGACGTGGGTTCACCTCAGGTTCAGCAGACGTGGGTTCACCTCAGGTTCAGCAGACGTGGGTTCACCTCAGGTTCAGCAGACGTGGGTTCACCTCAGGTTCAGCAGACGTGGGTTCACCTCAGGTTCAGCAGACGTGGGTTCACCTCAGGTTCAGCAGACGTGGGTTCACCTCAGGTTCAGCAGACGTGGGTTCACCTCAGGTTCAGCAGACGTGGGTTCACCTCAGGTTCAGCAGACGTGGGTTCACCTCAGGTTCAGCAGACGTGGGTTCACCTCAGGTTCAGCAGACGTGGGTTCACCTCAGGTTCAGCAGACGTGGGTTCACCTCAGGTTCAGCAGACGTGGCTTCCCAGTGAACTCTCTCACACCTGTGCGCTTTGAACAGTGACAAAATGTCACGCTGACGCGCTGATAAATTACGCTGACGGTGTTCAAAGCCCCTAAACTTATTCTATAATTTCAAAACAGTAATATATTTGATATACAAAGATTTCCTCAGCCGCTCTATTCTTTTAACCCACTTTTTCTGGTCGGCACTTCAGCTGGAGGGCATGGAGAAAGACGTGTTAAAACTGGTCTGGTGATGCCAACAAGGTGTGGAAAATAGAAACTTGTGTACAGGAAATGTTTCGCCACGAGAGGCATCTTCAGTCCTAATACATATATATAAATTAGTTATCTTTGTATTAAGACTTAAGAAGCCACTCGTGGCGAAACGTTTTATTTAATAAACGTCCTGAATTGTACATAAGTGCCTTTTTCTAGAGGAAGACTTCGGCTACACTATCCATGCCTCACCTATCTAGATGAAAGCAGTGGGTAGTGAGACTGTAGTCAGTCCTTGTCAACAGATAGTACTGATACAGACTGTGGGGGTCTGCTGCTGTTGTCTGCCTTCTCAATGTACCCTCATGTGTTAGTGTGAAGCACTTATTAAATTTATTGCCAACGAATTATAAACAACATTGAGGTAGTAGAGTGGGGTTGGGGGAGCGTTGGAGGGGAGAAGAAAGACTTGTTGGAGGGAAGAGGGACTGCTGGTAGAGGGGAAGTAGAAGGAAGGACTGATGGTAGTGAGAAATGGAAGGGACACTGCTAAAGAGAAAAGCACTGCTGGAGAGATGGGCACTGCTTGAGAGGGGCACTGCTGGAGAGAGGGGGCACTGCTGGAGAGAGGGGGCACTGCTGGAGAGAGGGGGCACTGCTGGAGAGAAAGGCTGTGCTGGAGAAAGGCACTGCTTGAGAGGGGTACTGCTGGAGAGAGGGGCACTGCTGGAGAGAGGGGCACTGCTGGAGAGAGGGGGTACTTCTAAAGAGAGAGGCACTCCTGAAGGGACGAGCACTGCTGAAGGAAAGGGGTTTTGAGAGAGGTGCACAACTAGTGGATGCAACTGGAGGAAAGGAGACTGCTGGTAGATGGGTAGGAAGGAGTGGACAGAGACTTGAGGCGTGTAAAAGAGAATATGATAATCTACGTATCTCAAGCGACTCTTCTATTATGATATTAAGTTAAGCGAGAGGAAAGATGAGAGGTAAATGATAAGAGGGATTGAGGGAAGGATTGAGATGGAAGGGAAAGGATTCGGATGTTGGAAGTTTCAAAGGGTATTCAGTGGAAGGAGGTATTTTAAGGAGCAATTTAACTAGTCAATTTCGTACCTAAAAGTTTCCCTAAAAGCTCAAAGTCTTCCACATTAATGAGCACAGCAGGATTTATGAAGGGATGAAGGGAAACCGGTTAGCCGGAGCTGACTCCTGTAAGTGGGAAGTACAGTGCTTGTACTCTGGAGGGGTGGAGATATATTGCAATGTTTGAACTGTGGCATCGCCACGCCTCTGGCAAGGCAGTGACGGAGCGATTGATGATGAAAGCGTTTCTTCTTTTTGCGGGTCACCCTGTCTCGGTGGAAAACGGCCGATGTGTTAAAAAAAATCGTACCGGAACTTAAAACTCCGGAACTGAGTGCACTCATAAAACGCAGATAAAAGTCAGTAGCATTGAGTGTCACAAGTAGCAATGGTAGGATTTCTGCCATGATGGTGAGCATTGTTGAGAGGTCTGTGCTCCTGGCCAAGTCTAAACTGAGATTAAGGAGAGACAAAGAGAAGGGGATAAGAGAAGAAAAACGAAGTAGAGCAACAAGGACACAGATGAGCGCAAGAGTAATGCAAGGGGGAAAATAATGGGTAGTAAGAAAAGAATGAGTGAGAGTAGAAAGGGGTGCAGAGCGAGAAAATATGGAGAAAGGAAAAAATAGAAAAAGAGGTGATAAGAAAGTGACAAGAGAGAGAGAGAGAGAGAAAGAATGAGAAAACTGGTTAGTTTGCACAAACAAATTTATCTCATTTCTCCTCTACTTATAACACTATGTCTACACTATCTGTTTCAACTTTATACTTCCTCCACTTCCCTCTATTTTCTCTTCAATCTACTCTCTCTCTCTCTTCTATTCTCCTTGCTCCCCTCTCCCTCTATTTACTTCCTCTTCTCTCTCACTCTCTCCCTCCACTTCCTCGTCTTCCTCTTTCCACTTCCGCGCCTGCCGTTTATTCCTCCCGTCTTTATTCCCTTCAGCAATATCTTCCTCTCCCCCTCCCCTCAACCCCCCCCCCCGAGTAATTTTCCTCTTCCACCAACTCTCTTAAGTCCAGAAAAATTGAGTTGAAGGAAGAGAGAAGATTGATTCGTACCCAAATTCTGGATGACTCCTGGGTTCTCCCTTCTCTGGATGTTTTTAGGGGGTTCCCCACCACCTCTGGATGACTCTTGGAGGTTCCTCACCACTCCTGGATGACTCTTGGAGGTTCCTCACCACTCCTGGATGACTCTTGGAGGTTCCCAACCACTCCTGGATGACTCTTAGAGGTTCCCCACCACTCCTGGATGACTCTTGGGGATTCCTCACAACTCCTGGATGACTCTTGGAGGTTCCCCACCACTCCTGGATGACTCTTGGAGGTTCCCCACCACTCCTGGATGACTCTTGGAGGTTCCTCACCCCTCCTGAATGACTCTTGGGGATTCCTCACCACTCCTGGATGACTCTTGGGGGTTCCTCACCGCTCCTGGATGACTCTTGGAGGTTCCTCACCACTCCTGGATGACTCTTGGAGGTTCCTCACCTCTCCTGGATGACTCTTGGAGGTTCCTCACCACTCCTGGATGACTCTTGGAGGTTCCTCACCACTCCTGGATGACTCTTGGAGGTTCCTCACCACTCCTGGATGACTCTTGGAGGTTCCTCACCACTCCTGGATGACTCTTGGAGGTTCCTCACCACTCCTGGATGACTCTTGGAGGTTCCTCACCACTCCTGGATGACTCTTGGAGGTTCCTCACCACTCCTGGATGACTCTTGGAGGTTCCTCACCACTCCTGGATGACTCTTGGAGGTTCCTCACCACTCCTGGATGACTCTTGAGGTTCCTCACCACTCCTGGATGACTCTTGGAGGTTCCTCACCACTCCTGGATGACTCTTGGGGATTCCTCACCACTCCTGGATGACTCTTGGAGGTTCCTCACCACTCCTGGATGACTCTTGGAGGTTCCTCACCACTCCTGGATGACTCTTGGAGGTTTCTCACCACTCCTGGATGACTCTTGGGGATTCCTCACCACTCCTGGATGACTCTTGGGGATTCCTCACCACTCCTGGATGACTCTTGGGGATTCCTCACCACTCCTGGATGACTCTTGGGGATTCCTCACCACTCCTGGATGATTCTTGGGATTCCTCACCACTCCTGGATGACTCTTGGGATTCCTCACCACTCCTGGATGACTCTTGGGGATTCCTCACCACTCCTGGATGACTCTTGGGGATTCCTCACCACTCCTGGATGACTCTTGGGGATTCCTCACCACTCCTGGATGACTCTTGGGGATTCCTCACCACTCCTGGATGACTCTTGGGGATTCCTCACCACTCCTGGATGACTCTTGGGGATTCCTCACCACTCCTGGATGAATCTTGGGGATTCCTCACCACCTCCGGCAAACCAAGAGGTGTTGTCTCTCACCTCCAAGAACAGTTTGACACAAAATAGAATATCGATGAGCCTCCAAACTTGGTATTTCTGTGACATTTTCAGAATCTCCTGCCTGGCCGGACCCTCGTCTGTCCACGTCTCTTCCCTCTCTCTCTCCCCTGATAAGATCTACTGCCGTGCCACATACATTTATTAGTTTAAAATGAAGGGTCTCCTATTATCTTTCTTCTCTGTACTTCAACGAACACTCAACGCACTGTTCCCTATACAACCCCTGGGCAGATACTGCGTATGTTTGAGATAGTGACACGATGGTTAATACAAAATTTGGTTATATGGAGCTTTATTGACGACGTTTCCCCAAAGCAGTCAACTTTATGAAGTCACATACACAAACCTGGCATGAAAGTGCTTATAGATAAAGAACAAGTGGTCATTATATTAGTGGTATACAAATCCGACAAATCGATTAATAAGACATGTGCAACACTTGGATATCTTTACTGAAGAGACGTTTCGCCCACCATTGGCTTTATCAATCCAATACAGAGAATAAAGGAGACGTTAGATGTTAAGAGGAAATTTGAGGTGATCAGTAACTCAGTCTTGATATGCGGTGTACAGTTCTTGAGCCTTGATTGGAGGTGATCAGACCCTCAGCAAGTGAGTCTTGAAGCTCACAGGCTAGTGTGTTAACGCACTGGCCTGTAACACGGTACTGTGCCGTTTTATTCTTTAAGTGCATCTTCAATACGTCTCACTATCGTCCTCGTCGTCAGTAATGCACCAGCATAACAAGGGGTAGCGCACTCAGCTCACACACTGAGGTCCGTGGTTCGATCGCCGGTACGGGTGGAAACATTGAACGTGTTTTAAGAACATAAGAACATAAGAAAGGAGGAACACTGCAGCAGGCCTGTTGGCCCATACTAGGCAGGTCATTCACAATCCGTCCCACTAACAGAATATTTGCTCAACCCAATTTTCAATGCTACCCAAGAAATAAGCTTTGACAATTCTACCCACTCATGCGCGAGTCCCACTCAAATCCAACCCCTCTCACTCATGAATTTATCCAACCTAAATTTGAAACTACCCAAGGTCCTAGCTTCAATAACCCTACTAGGCAGACTGTTCCACTCATCAACTACCCTATTTCCAAACCAATACTTTCCTATATCCTTTCTAAATCTAAACTTATCTAACTTGAATCCATTATTGCGGGTTCTCTCTTGGAGAGATATCCTCAAGACCTTATTTATATCCCCTTTGTTAATACCCATTTTCCACTTGTATACCTCGATCATGTCTCCCTCATTCTACGTCTTACAAGTGAATGTAATTTTAGGGTCTTCAATCTTTCTTCGTAAGGAAGATTTCTAATGCTATGTATTAATTTAGTCATTCTACGCTGAATGTTTTCTAACGAATTTATGTCCATTCTGTAATATGGAGACCAGAACTGAGCTGCGTAATCTAGGTGAGGCCTTACTAATGATGTATAAAGCTGTAATATAACCTCTGGACTTCTGTTGCTAACACTTCTTGATATAAATCCCAGTAATCTATTTGCCTTATTACGTACGCTTAGGCATTGCTGTCTTGGTTTAAGGTTGCTGCTTACCATCACCCCCAAGTCCTTCTCGCAATCTGTATGGCTAAGTTCTACGTTATTTAACTTATAAGTGCTTGGGTTATGGACACTCCCGAGCTTCAGAACCTTGCATTTATCTACATTGAACTGCATCTGCCACTTTTCTGACCACGAATTAAGTTTGTCTAAATCTTCCTGAAGTTCTATGACATCTATGTTTGAATCAATTATCCTACCTATCTTCGTGTCGTCGGCGAATTTGCTCATATCACTAGTAATTCCCTCATCAAGGTCATTGATATATATTATAAATAACAATGGGCCTAAGACTGATCCCTGTGGAACACCACTTGTTAACAAGTCCCCATTCGGATTTAACCCCATTTATGCACACTCTCTGCTTCCTATTGGTGAGCCATGACTCGATCCATGACAGCACTTTTCCCCCAATGCCATGAGCTGCCACTTTCTTTAACAGTCTCTGGTGTGGTACTCTATCAAAAGCCTTACTAAAGTCTAAATAAACAATATCGAATTCTTTATCGTGATCAACAGCCTCAAAAGCTTTACTGAAGAAGGTTAATAAATTAGATAGGCAGGAACGGCCCCTCGTGAATCCATGCTGGGTATCATTAATCAAATTATGGTTATCTAGATGGCTTCTAATAATATCAGCTATAATTGACTCTAGTAATTTGCCTACAATTGAGGTCAGGCTTATTGGGCGGTAGTTTGACGGTAGTGACTTGTCCCCTGCTTTAAAAATAGGAATTACATTAGCCATCTTCCACATATCAGACACTACTCCTGTTTGAAGAGAAAATTATAAATGTTAGATATTGGTTCACAGAGTTCCATTTTTCATTCTTTAAAACCCTTGCAAAAAACTCATCAGGACCCGGCGATTTATTTTGTTTCAGTCGGTCCAGCTGTTTCATAATCATTTCGCTAGTGACTGTGATATTACATAATTTATCTTCTTCTGGGCCTCTGTAAAAAATAATTACTGGGATATTATTAATGTCTTCCTGTGTGAAAACCGAGAGAAAATAATTATTAAAAATAGAGCACATATCATTCTCCTTGTCAGTAAGATGCCCAAAGTTATTTTTAAGGGGACCTATCTTATCCCTAACTTTTGTTCTATAAACCTGGAAAAACTTTTGGGTTAGTTTTTGAATCCCTAGCAACTTTAATTTCATAGTCCCGTTTAGCTTTTCTAATTCCCTTTTTAACGTCCCTCTTAATGTCAGTATACTGATTTATAAGATGACCCTCACCTCTTTTTATGCGCCTATAAATTCCTTTCTTCTGCCCTAAAAGATATTTGAGCCTATTATTCATCCATTTTGGGTCATTTCTACTTGATCTAATTTCTTTATACGGGATAAATGTTCTTTGGGCAGCCTGTATAGTGTTAAGAAAACTGTCATATTGATACCTCTCTTCTTCACCCCAGTCCACAGTTGATAAGTGTTCTCTAAGTCCATTATAATCTGCTAAGCGAAAATCTGGGACCATTACTGAATTATCCCTACTATCATACATCCATTCAATGCTAAAGGTAATTGACTTGTGGTCGCTTGAGCCGAGTTCCTCTGTAATTTTTAAATTATTAACAAGGGTTTCCTTGCTTGCCAGAACCAAGTCAAGTAGGTTATTTCCCTTGTAGGTTCTGTTACAAACTGCTTCAAAAGCAATCCTGAACTACTTCTAAAAAGTCGTTAGATTCTAAATTCCTGTCATGAAATTCCAATCAATCTGACTAAAGTTAAAGTCCCTAAATTACTACGTTATCGTGTCTTGTGGCCTTAACAATTTCCTCCCAAAGTAGTCTCCCTTGTTCCCTATCTAAGTTTGGAGGACGGTAAATCACGCCTAAAATCAATTTTTCACACCCCTCTGAAAATTCTATCCAGACAGACTCTGTATGTGTTAATTCAGACTTTATACCCGTTTTTATGCAACAATTTAAATGATCACGGACATAGAGTGCCACCCCACCCCCTTTCCCGATACGTCTGTCTACTTGGAACAATTTAAAACCCTGAATGTGACATTCGGCAGGCAAGTCCCGATTTTTCATATTAAACCATGTCTCAGTTATTGCAAAAACATCACTGGTCCCTATCCCTATACACAATACACTGGTCCCTACACGCAATACACTGGTCCCTATCCCTATACACAATACACTGGTCCCTATCCCTATACACAATACACTGGTCCCTACACACAATACACTGGTCCCTACACACAATACACTGGTCCCTACACACAATACACTGGTCCCTATCCCTATACACAATACACTGGTCCCTACACACAATACACTCGTTCCTACACACAATACACTCTATTTGGTTAACATTGATATAAATTTAAGAGATCAATGAAGAGCCAATGTATGATTTTATCAAGAGTTTCCAAGAAAGTTTGGTTGATAACTGCGCCACAGAAACTGTCAAGGTTACGAGGATGTGGAGATCAATAAACGAGGTGCATGACGCTATCTGTCAGCTGATTCTTATATGCAAGAACTTTAAATACATACATGCACAACACCCTTCAGATCTGCACTCCAACACCCATCACTCCTCAGATCCACATCCATTACCCTTCATATCCACATCCATTACCCTTCATATCCACATCCATTACCCTTCATATCCACACCCAAAATCATTTAAAATCCACACCCTACACCCTTCAGATTCATATCCTACACCCTTCACATAAAACCCAACTATCTACTCCTATGCTAAATAGATTTTCTTTTCTCCTACACCCACTTCTAAAAAAAAAGTGTACTTTGCCTCTCTCTCATACTGCCAATCAACAAAATCTTAATGCCACCCTCCGTTCTCAGGCATCATTCTAGTACTTCGTATCAATCTATTTTAAACCTTCTCTTGTCATTGATGTTTCCAGTGTCTACTCCATTTCCTGCTATTCCTGTCCTCTCTTATACTTAGATGAAACTGACCACTCTCTTTCTGAGAGAACACAAGATAAATGGTTCGCCTTACTGACACTAACAAGGCTCTTTCTTGTCATATTACTGGCCCATACTTGGCAGGTCTTTCTCAAACCTCAACCCACTTAACAAAAATATTCTCTCAACCCATTATTATAAATATTACCCAAGAAATAAGCCTTGATAACCCTATTAACTTAAGTGCAAGTCCCACTCAAATCCAACCCCTCTCACTCGTGAATTTATGTAACCTATATTTGAATCTACCCAAGTTTTAGCTTCAATGACACTACTAGGTAGACTGTTCCAACCTATTATCAAAGATACTTAACCTAATAACCTATGCTTGGCAGGTCCTACTCAAATTCAACCCTAGTAGGGAGAGGAAGACAAGAGATAAATCAAGGGGAGAGAAAGAGAGTGAATACGAAGAGAGAAGAGAATTGGGGTAGAGAGCAGGGACGTAATGTGGGTCACTGATCGTCTCAGGTCACTGGTTCATCAGATCGATTCTGGCGGTACTGTGGGACGCTGCCGCTGCTCTTCCTCTAAGCTCCTGCTGCTGAAGCTCTTGCTTTTATTCTGGTCAGGAAATGCTGTTGGGAAATACAGTGGCTCATCCTGTTAGCTTAAACAAGCGCGGAGACCATTATGGTCATTCCTGTTAGTTTACATTAACGTGGGAACTGTTATAGATCCTCCTGTTAGCTTATATTAACTTCGGGACTGTTGAGGCTCTTTCTGTCTAGCTTAAACAGGCCCGGAGACCGTTATGGCTATTCCTGTTAACTTATAGTAACTTCAGGACTGCTGTGGTTCTGTTTTTAGGATGGTCCCAGAAATTATATATTGGAATTATGCGTTTCCACAAAGGCCGCCCATTAACGAAATGCAAGTGTACATGCAAACAAGCATACTGGTCGTACAGTAATTTGAGGCAGCAACCATTTGTACAGTACTGCAGCTACTCAAGTAATGTACACATTGAACAGACATTTGTGCAACATAGGGAAATCTTTGAGGAAAAGTTTCGCCAGTCAGTGGCTAAGGGACTGATTGCCTCAAACTCCTTCTCATCTTCCAATCTTCCACTGTCCCAAATGTTTGTTTGCATGTATATTCTTATTTCAAGATATAGCATTTACGGCCTCGTGGAGAAACACATTATCAACATCTAAAAGTTTTTTTTTTTTTTTTTTTTTTGGGGGGTGCCATCCTACTCTCCCTGAGACTGGTCGTTTGAAAAGTTTTCCCTCTGTCCCTGACATTGGCACTTGGCACTATTTCCCTTTTGTTGAGTGTCAGAAACGCTGATATTCACTGTTATACGTAAAACTATTGACTCACACTCGGTGTACTTTTCCTCACTCGCGCTAATCAATGTTTTGGTATATATCACCATACAGTAACCTGCTATGCACAAGGATCACCACACAGTAACCTGCTATGCACAAGGATCACCACACAGTAACCTGCTATGCACAAGGATCACCACACAGTAACCTGCTATGCACAAGGATCACCACACAGTAACCTGCTATGCACAAGGATCACCACACAGTAACCTGCTATGCACAAGGATCACCACACAGTAACCTGCTATGCACAAGGATCACCACATAGTAACGTGTTATGTAGATGGATCACCACATAGTAACGTGTTATGTAGATGGATCACCACATAGTAACAATGAATATACACAACATTCTTTATACACACAGCATTCTTTATACACAATATTCTTTATATACAAAACATTCTTTAAGAATTTACACTTATTCGATTTTCCGGAATTCATTTTATAAATATGAAGCATTTCATTATTATTTTCAAGGGTGTTATTACTGAAAATATATTTTTCTTGGTATACTGTGGTGCGTCACCTTCACGACGTCTTGGAACGATGGAGAGAAATGGCATAAAATACTGGTGGATGAAAACTAACAACGCTTCGCCCCAAAAATGGGCTTTATCAAGTCACCTCCCTTCAATTTTATTCTTCCTCTTCCTTTCACTGTATCCCCGCTCTGGGTTGAAGATATCTTCATAAAAATTCCATTTCTCCTATGCATGGGTTAGGCGATCCTGGGCGACGGCAATTCTCAAGTGATAGTAACTCCAGGTCTGCTGGAAGGAATCTTTGAAGGTGTGGCAGGTGGTGAAGGTTTAATGGAATACTTGAGGATATCCTGATTGTCTTACTGAAGTCTCCCAGCTCAGACTGACACATTTCAACACTATGTGACCCATCCTGTGTGATGGAATATGACAGGCAAACACTGCTACCTTTTGTTCCCACTATGTAACTATAAAATAGTGTAGCAACACACTGCTGGTGTTCCCACTATGTAACTATCATATAGTGTAGCAACACACTGCTGGTGTTCCCACTATGTAACTATCATACAGTGTAGCAACACACTGCTGGTGTTCCCACTATGTAACTATCATATAGTGTAGCAACACACTGCTGGTGTTCCCACTATGTAACAATCATATAGTGTAGCAACACACTGCTGGTGTTCTCACTATGTAACTATCATATAGTGTAGCAACACACTGCTGGTGTTCCCACTATGTAACTATCATATAGTGTAGCAACACACTGCTGGTGTTCCCATTATGTAACTATCATATAGTGTAGCAACACACTGCTGGTGTTCATACTATGTAACTATCATATAGTGTAGCAACACACTGGTGTTCCCACTATGTAACTATCATATAGTGTAGCAACACACTGGTGTTCCCACTATGTAACTATAATATAGTGTAGCAACACACTGCTGGTGTTCCCACTATGTAACTATAATATAGTGTAGCAACACACTGGTGTTCCCACTATGTAACTATAATATAGTGTAGCAACACACTGCTGGTGTTCCCACTATGTAACTATCATATAGTGTAGCAACACACTGCTGGTGTTCCCATTATGTAACTATCATATAGTGTAGCAACACACTGCTGGTGTTCCCACTATGTAACTATCATATAGTGTAGCAACACACTGCTGGTGTTCCCACTATGTAACTATCATATAGTGTAGCAACACACTACTGGTGTTCCCACTATGTAACTATCATATAGTGTAGCAACACACTGCTGATGTTCCCACTATGTAACTATCATATAGTGTAGCAACACACTGCTGGTGTTCCCACTATGTAACTATCATATAGTGTAAAACACACTGCTGGTGTTCCCACTATGTAACTATCATATAGTGTAGCAGTACACTGCTGGTGTTCCCACTATGTAACTATCATATAGTGTAGCAACACACAGCTGGTGTTCCCACTATGTAACTATCATATAGTGTAGCAACACACTGCTGGTGTTCCCACTATGTAACTATCATATAGTGTAGCAACACACTGCTGGTGTTCCCACTATGTAACTATCATATAGTGTAGCAACACACTGCTGGTGTTCCCACTATGTAACTATCATATAGTGTAGCAACACACTGCTGGTGTTCCCACTATGTAACTATCATATAGTGTAGCAACACACTACTGGTGTTCCCACTATGTAACTATCATATAGTGTAGCAACACACTGCTGATGTTCCCACTATGTAACTATCATATAGTGTAGCAACACACTGCTGGTGTTCCCACTATGTAACTATCATATAGTGTAGCAACACACAGCTGGTGTTCCCACTATGTAACTATCATATAGTGTAGCAACACACTGCTGGTGTTCCCACTATGTAACTATCATATAGTGTAGCAACACACTGCTGGTGTTCCCACTATGTAACTATCATATAGTGTAGCAACACACTGCTGGTGTAACCACTGTGCAACTACAATATAGAATATTGCTACAATACAGTACAGTCGTATCTAGTTTTGTAAAAAAATTAACACTCATCCCGACTCCTCAATCTTGTGTGCATTCAGCATACTTCAGTCGTACCTCAAAGCCCCTTTAAACTCTTAACACGATCCCCTCAATCTTTCCTCTCATCCCCGTCTATTGCACGTCATAATACAAACCCTTCTTCAATCTTCCTCTCCCCTGTATGTACCCTGTGAAGCTCACACATGAGTTATCCGTCCTTTCACCTGGTTAACTCATCGATGTAGATGCTTCCAGTCTCTTCCAGGTCTTGCGTGTCTCCTTTTTCAGCTACTTGGCCCATCGCCTAACCTTACATGTGTGTAGATGCTCCCGCCCTCCTCCATTGTCTGTCCCTTTTTCTCATTTACCTCTTACATTTTCACTTGTTCACTGCCCCTGACCCTCTCTCTCTCTGCTTCACTCTCATCTCTCATTCATGGGGTTCAGCACACATCAGTGAAGGATAACAGCTATTATGTGGTGGCTCTCACTCGATAATGACACCATCTCTCAGCAACGAGGGACGGACCCAACACAAGACTCCCCCCCCCCACCCACACACACGCTCACACACTCGAAATCTTTTTCGTTCTCCTAAACTTTCATTAAGGCCATAAAATAAAGCTCGTCAACTCCATCTTCTCGACTCAATGCGGGAAATATTATTTATAACTCACAAGACAAAAGTATTTAATAAATTAGATATTTATTACGTTGAATGCATGAGATAAATGGAATATCAGCGTAATATATAGCTATCTCTTGACGTATTCGAAATTTTAGGCACTAAATATGAACACCTGCTGACTGAACTGTCGAATGATTGAATAATCAATTTAAATGTGTTACAGGTAACATTTTGCATTATATTCCAAGACGATAATGCACCAGTTCACACCACTAGAGTTGTTCAAAACTGACATGAAGAACATGAAAGTGAAGGTGAACACTTGGATTGGCTCCACAATCGCCGGATCTAAATATAATCGAGCATCTATGGGGTCAACTGGAACAGCAAGTCAGGAACCAATTTCCTCCACCTTCGTCTTTGTAAGAGTTAGAGCAGCTTTTGCTTGAGCAATGGCTCAAAATTCCCCTGGACACTTTAAATGTTATATGAATCAATTCCTCGATGGACGGGTGTTGTCTTAGCTACAAGTGGAGGACCAACTCCATACTGAAAATATTTTTTTTTTATAGAACTAGGTCTTTATATTGTTTGGTCCAACCCTGTATATATATATGTGTGTGTGTATCGAATAGGTAAAACTTGCGATTTTTTGGCAAGCTAAAATATGTGTATGCAATAATTTCGCAAAAATCATTCTGAACCTAACGAAAAAAAAATATTTTCATTGTGTTTGTTTATTATTAAATTATTGTAAACTTATTTAAAATATATTTAGTTGGATTAGGCTAAATTAAATTGCGCTTGTTATAATAAGGTTAGGTAAGTTTTCTAAGGTTCTTTTGGTACAAAATTATTAATTTTTACATTAATATAAATGAAAAAAATATATCTTTAAACGTATAAGAGAAAATTTAAGAAAGGACTTAATTTTAAATGAGTTCTTGCTGACCAATTTTACCTATTCGGCACGACATTATATATATACACAGTTTGTGTATATATATATATATATATATATATATATATATATATATATATATATATATATATATATATATATATATAAAAGTCCAGATAAAATTTAAAACTGAAACGTACTTCATAAAGAGGAAAATGAATGTGAAAGCTGTTCATTATAGCCATGAATCCTTCATCAGGCCAAAATAGGAGAAAAAGAGGAAAAAATGGAAGGGCTCTGGCCGCAAAACCTGACGCAATGACACGACTGCTTTATGAACATCTAACTATCGTAAAGTTATGGGTCTTAGGATAGGGGTGCCACGGGGGCGCTGACCCACGGACCCCTCTCCAGGTGTATGTCAATGTTTCTAGCCTGAGGGACTAATTACCTCATTTTCTAACTCTCAAGTCTTCTGCATTGTATTGATAAAGTCACTGGTTGGCGGAACGTCTGCAGAATAAAAATGCCAGGTGTCTAATTCATCATCCCTCCAGGTAGACACTGGTGTCCATGGTTGGTTCCTGTTGTTTCGTGATTGAGCTGTGACAGCATCTCTAGGGACGACTTTGTCCTTGCTGGTATATAATTATTCTTGCTGCCTCAACGGTGTTGCCTTCAGTTTGTCTGATAACCTTCGCGCAAACTTTCTCGCTATCTGTGGTACTTTTCTCGCGTCTGCCTCGGCGACTGTGTGTTGATGGGGCAGACAGATGAAGTTATCTGTTCCAGGAAAGTTACCTACTTCTCTGATGACTGAATAGGTTTGTGATGTGCCCACTGATAGATAAATGTTGCCAGGCAGAAGCAGGTTGCGCCATGTCATAACGTTGCCTCTGGTTTCTAAGCTGCTGGTCTGTGAGGTCTGTGAATTAACCTATTTCGTGTCAACGAGCTGCTTTTACGATGTGAGATCAGATAGGGTCCTGCTTGTAGAATATTTGACTGCCACGAAGAGGTCATCACCAATGATCAGGTGGCAGGTCAAGCGCTCATCTATTTGTACTCACAAATTTTCTTTTTGTATGTATAGTCACTTTTATATGGCTGCAGGGGTCGATTCTTAGCTCCTGGCCTCGCCTCTAAACTTTCAGTTTGTCAGATTCATTTCCTCCTAGCCTCGAGGACTCTATCGTATGTAAAGACAGGAAAGTAAACACAACACTGCCAACACTCAAATCAGAGACAAACGTTCACGTACAGAGAGATGCCACGAGATGGCACACCCTCTTAACCACACAAATCCTTTCAATACTGTAAAGTCAGTCAAATGAGGCACCTTAAACAGTGAAAATCTGACATAGTTATGCCTACCTCGCTCAGTGGCAAAACTTTTAAACGTCTGTATCCTATTTTTCCCCATTCTGCTGTTACAAATATTTATGTTTTTAAGGATAAGTACCAACCTTCCTGAACCTACTCGAGAAAAATACTGCAAACCCTAAGTAAGGAACCCACACACTTATGGGAGTATACAATGAAAGACTGTCATAACCACCCAGCATGTACTCTTATCATCTGTGTATCCGTTCCATTCTAAAAGTCATCCAATTTGTGTCAAAATATCCCTATCCATCTTCCGAATTGGCTTCTACTCATTGTTTTTCTAAGTAAAAAAAAAATCTCCAATTTCAATCTAATGTTTCATTTTTTTATGAGGAAGTAATGTTTTCACATGACATGTAGACAGTTTGCTCAAAATGTCGCATTGCCGACAATAGTAAAGACGCACATTACACGACAAACTTTTACTGGGACAACGTTTCGCTCTGTGTAGTCTTGATGAAGCCGTAAATCGTACATAATTAAGACCTCACGTACATAATTAATGAAAAAAAGGCACAATACAGTGACTGGAACAATACACACAAATAACCCGCACATAGGAGAGAGAAACTTACCGCGACGTTTCGCTCCCACGTGGACCATTAACTAATCCAAGTCGGACCGCAACGTCGTCATAAGTTTCGTTCTCCTATGTACTGTTTGTGTACATAATTAATGCCCAATAATAACTCTGCCAGCACCTACACCGGCTCCTGCTTAAAATTTTTCTCAGTTTCATTTTCTATTGAGTTTTTAAAATTCAAACGAAACAAAAAAAGAAGAAGTTTAAAGTGATAAAACTGTTTAACATGTAATTAAGTGGAATTTGAACTTAAACTTCTGCAAACGAAACCTGAACTTCCGTTCACTAGTCATTTGTCCTAAATAAGAAGGATTCTTCCAAAACCAGGGAATACGATGAGGGGAAGAGGGAAAAGCTTGATAAGAAGGGGAAGAGGAATGCGGGACGGTAATTATGGGAGGGGAAGGGCATTGCGGAAGAAAGGGAAATGGGAAGACAAAGAATAATGCTAGCAAGCAGCATATTAAGACTAGAGGAGAGGTGATATATAACAGAAAACAATAATAAAGAGGGATAATAATGGAGAGTTAGAAGAAAATGATAGGAGAAGATAAAACTGACTCGCGAAATCGTAAAAGAAAAAAAACACGATTGCAATCGTGTCATTACGATTTTGTGGGTCATAACGGCTTTGGGATTCGTCTATAAAAACCTGCATTTGTGGTCACAGTGGTGGCCCATGCTAACCTCCCTATGGTGTACAGAAATATACCTAGTTGGATGAATTTTATTAAAGCCAACTCACCGGGTGGTTAACGCACTGGCCTGCGAGTTTTAGGATTCATTTGCCACGGGTTCAAGCCCCACTTGTTCCTGATTTTTTTTTAGTACTGGTTATACACCAAGACGAGTGATGATGAGGAGGACTCAATGACCTCGATGACTATACTTAATACATACGTACAGACAGAGAGGACCAGAAAAATCACAAATACTAAACAGGAATCTGAAAGATCCGTCCACCAAAAACACGCACTTAGCAGGTAAAACTTTATGACGACGTTTCGGTTCCTCCTAGACCATTATTAGATCTCAACTGGCAGGAGAAAAGTACAGCGAATTTAGATAAAGGGTTCAGAGAACCGACACGTTGATAAATTAGACACATATGCAACACTTGGGTATCTTTATTGAAGAAACGTTTCGCCACACAGTGGCTTCATCAGTCCTATACAAAGGAGAATGGTGAAGGTCAGGAGTAGTTTGAGGTAATCAGTCCCTCAGACCTTAATCATTCTCCTTTGTATAGGACTGATGAAGTCACTGTGTGGTGAAAAGATTCCTTAATAAAGATACGCAAGTGTTGCATATGTATCTTAATTTATCAAATGTGAATTGTTCCAGCAACGGTACTGGGAATTTTTATTCATTTATTTGAAAGACCAACTGCAAAGGTAATAATTCCAGGGAACATAAACTGGGTGAGTGACAAACCATACCACGGGTGGGGTTAGAACCCGCGATCAGAGTGTCTCATAACTCCAGACCGACGCGTTAGCCACTGGGCCACGCGTTGGTCTGGAGTTTTGAGACTCTCTGATCGCGGGTTCTAACCCCACCCGTGATATGGTTTGTTTGCAATCGTGTCATTACGATTTCGTGAGTCATGGGTGAATGACCGGAGTTTCAGCTCTCGCTTGATAACATCAGTAATATTTCCTAAGTCATTACAATGCGTCAGGAATTATTATCTTACACAATTTATTAAGATAATTGCAAGGTTTCAGAGATGATCACGTGATCGCCTGACTGGTGAAAAACAGGGACGCAATTACC
>WNWK01000057.1:222500-380000 GCA_009830355.1 Cherax destructor
AGAAGCGTTAATATAATTGGGGTCATACAGCGTCTTGGGAAATGGGAATCAATTAGGTTCGAGCCAAGGAAGTGCAGGTTCAAGGCGATGGATCTTCTACAATCAACTTGCAGGTTTTCTCAGCGGGATACATTGTTGTGTGTTAAGAGTGCTCAGGATGGTGACCCAAGGATTGTTTCTCACTTTATCTCATCCCAGTCAGTTCTTAGATCGTTGAAAGTAAATGTACTAAACATCCTCCCTCGTCGACTATCTCTTTGCTTATCCACATATGACTTTATACATGTTTGTTCCTCGATGAGACTTGTGATCAGAGTTAACTGTACTCGAGACTTGTCTCTCATTAGGTCTTCATTGTCTGTGAAGATCAAATCTAGCCTATTTTCACTTCTAAATGTTTTGTTGTCTGTTTACACAGTATTAATAATAATATTATAATATCTTTATTTACTACAAGTACATGTACAAGGTATGCAGACCATAGCTGACATCAATGACATGCTACTATATAGAAAGCCACTTGTTATGCAGAGCATTTCGGGCAAATTAGGTCAGTTTTGTCCTAGGATGCGACCCACACCAGTCGACTAACACCCAGGTACCCATTTTACTTATGTGAACATAAACAACCGGTGTAAGGAAACACGTCCGATGTTTCCACCCCTTCACCTGGAATCGAACCAGGACCCTCACCGTGCGAAGCGAGAGCTTTTGCTACCAGGCTGGAGTACTTTCCAGTACTATTTCTCGTATAAAGCTACTGTCTATCATCAATATACATGTGTGAGGTTGAAATTTGGTGAAGGATTCTCCTAATTCTCAAAGCAACTGGCTATCTTCCCAGTCTGTTCAGTGAACTCCTGTGCTGTTGCATATGGTATTTGTATACGAGGATAATTACCAGGCTTTTGGTCTCGACTTTTATTCCAAGCACCTCTAACATATCACGTGATGACTAGCAGTTCTGTGTAACCCAGTCTTGTTTCTCACACACACCTATTCCTCTCAGAAACATACTTACTATATCACAGCTACACAAATTATATTTTGGGAAATAGATTTTGCTGTTCAAGAAATCTTTAATGTGGGTTACTGTAAAAGCCCCAAACATTGCATTTGCTTATGCGAGGTCTTTAATATGTGGAACTTTATTTTTTATCTTAGCTTTTCAGGCCTTGAATATCAGTACTGGTGGTGAGACTAGAACACCTCGCATCCTAGTGATGGTTGGTGAAGGTACTCCACTTCCACCCAGAGTGCCCGACAGTAGTGTTATTTGGTGATGTAATCATTTCTCCAGTTTGTATTCCTTCTGGCATTCCTTCTCCCTCTCCATATTTATATCTTATTTTTTATTCTCTCCATACTTTTATCTCCTTATTTTTTATTCTCTCATCATATTTTTATTTGTCAGTTCCTAGCCTGTTATTGTTGTTTTTGTCTTCCTTTATGCTGACCTATAAAATACGTATATGAAAATCTGTACCTTTGAGAACCTTCTCGCATCTTTGAGGACCTTTCTCATACCATTGAGGACCTTTCTCGCACCTTTGAGGACCTTTTTCGTGCCTTTGAGGACCTTTCTCGTACCTTTGAGGACCTTTCTCGTACCTTTGAGGACCTTTTTTCGTACCTTTGAGGACCTTTCTCGTACCTTTGAGGACCTTTCTCGTACCTTTGAGGACCTTTTTCGTACCTTTGAAGACCTTTCTCGTACCTTTGAGGACCTTTCTCGTACCTTTGAAGACCTTTCTCGTACCTTTGAGGACCTTTCTCGTACCTTTGAGGACCTTTCTCGCACCTTTGAGGACCTTTTTCGTACCTTTGAGGACCTTTCTCGTACCTTTGAGGACCTTTCTCGCACCTTTGAGGACCTTTCTCGCACCTTTTAGTCACCTAGGAAAGTTACGATCAATGGCTGGGTGTTTGCTAGGCAAGTTAAGATCACTAGTTATCTCACAGACAAGTTTCATTACGTTTGATCCAAGGAATGAGAAGGTAGCTACATTTCCTTGGACCAAAAGCCCGTCAACCCCACAAAGCACCATACTGGAAGGGAAAAATACGCATACACATTTTGTAATACGAATTCTTCAACAAGAGTCAATGGTTAGAAAAAAAAAACATACACCAAACCAGGCTTCTGTTAGTACGACGTTTCGCCTACACAAGGTTCAATAAACCCTCATGTAGACGAAACGTTGCACTAATAATGGTCTCGTTTTACTCTCTTTTTAACCATACTTAAACGAGAGTCAATGTTGCAGAGTTGTTGTTCCAGATTCGAAGAAGAAAAGTAATTTCTCAATAAAATAAACCAGACTAAAATAATCCTGAGTAAAGTAATCCTGAACGATCTTTGACTATGCTGCGGGAGTAGGGAAGTTCTCGAAACCTGTCAAAGGAATATCAAAGGTATGTATTTAAGAACGCCATTTGTAGTGAAGTAGAGAGGTCCACACTGGCTGGCTGGCGCGGCATGCAGTTGCATGTCTGAGGGAAGTACACACATGACGTGCTTGCAACACGGGGATCAAGGAAGACAGTGTCGCTTCACTACACTGTCCTGTACCTTCTCTCCTCGCTACTGCAGACATGTCAGTGATACTGACATGTCTGTCGGTACACACCACTGTAACTCAAATGCAGACACATATCTAATAACATAACTTGCAAGTCATTGACAATGGCTTTGAAGGGTCCAGAGCTAGAGAACGCCACAGCCATGCTGGTATAATATTAATCTGTAAAAAAAAAAAACTGCATCAGTGGTCACAGTGGTGGCCCATGCTAACTTTCCTAGTGTATAGAAATATACTTAGTTGGGTGAACCTTATTAGACCAATATGATGTAGTGGTTAGAGCCCTAGCTGGCCATGGGTTCGAATCCTGTTCGTTCCCCGAGTCGAGAATAACAAATTGGCTCAAAATTGTTTTTAAGCCACAAGAGATTAATTTTAAGTTATTAAAGTCAGCAGTGAGAGCACCAAGAGACGCTTCTATATAAATCATCACCACACCATCCTACCACCGAATAAATATTTTCCAAAACATCACATTTTTATCGGAAAATAATAAATATTGGGATATTTAAAATATACATTATTTCCTTCACTAAGAGCTGCTTGTTTCACCTTCACTTCACTTATGCAGTGTGTGAGAAGCGGTGGTAACACTGCAATAAGAGACCTGCCGCCACTGTTACCACACCGAGAGAAGCACGCCAAAACTACTAACTCCGGCGGCGATAGCGGCAGGGGTCCTCTCGCTAGCACAGGCGCGGTAACACTGCACTCAAGAGAGCAGCAGCCACCTCTCTCCCCCACCACCTCACCTTTATCTCTCCTACACTAAACACTTTACTACACCACATACACGCCTAAGTAGCATACAAGCCTACGGGCCCAAGAAACATACAAAACTATGGGCCCAAGAAACATACAAAACTATGGGCCCAAGAAACATACAGACCTACAGGCCCATGAAACATATAGGCCTACAAAAATAAGAAACGTATAGGCCTACAGATCCAAGAAACATACAGTTCCATGAAACATACAGGCCTACAGGTTCTAGAGTCTTATAATTCCGAGGCCTGCAGGCCTGGAAGCCTACAGGTCCTATAGACCTACAGGTTCTAAAAACCTATTGGCTCTAGAGACCTAAAAACCTACAGGTCGAAAGGCCCTCAAGACCTATAGTCCCCGAAAAATTACAGGTCCTAAGGGCCTACTGGCCTTAAACCTACAGGCCATCGAGACCTACAGGTTTTAAAAATGTACAGGTCATAGAGATGTACAAACCCAACAAACCTACATCTATATACACCTGCACAGCCTTATATACACCTACATTCCCTAGAGAGCTACACACTCTAGGGAATGTAGGCGAATGTAGGCTGTAGCCTCCTGTACTGCACCCTCCTCACTTCTGTAGTCTAACTTCCTAGTCCCGTTTGTAGCGGACTCAGCTCACACATTGAGGTCCGTGGTTCGATCATCGGTACGGGTGGAAACATTGGGCATGTTTCCTTAAGACACTTGTTGTTCCTGTAGGTACCCTGGTGTTAGTCGACTGGCGTGTCTAGCATCCTGGGCGACAAAAGGAACCTAAGTTGCCCGAAATGCTCAGCATAACCAGAGGGTGTTTATATAGTATACCAGTGATGTCAGCTTGGTGTGTATAAGATCAATGCTGAACACTGAGTCGTAGTGGAACTTAAGTATTTTCCTCATTTCTTTGTTGTCTTCAGCGTATGTTCCATCTCCTTCAATCAAGGGCTTGATTCTAGATGTTGTCTTTATCCTGGATTTTGCATATGAGAGGAAGCATTTTGGATTACTCTCAATTTCATTTATTATTTTTGTTTGCTTTGTTTAGCCTGAACTCTGACGCATTCAGTCTGAGCTCAGCGTTTTCCATTTGTTATTTTTTGCAACCTGAATCTTCTCCTTCGTAATGGCTTGTCTGGAACATATTTCTACTGCCTTTGAGTTTATCCTCTAGTAATATTGATTCAGTTCCTCATTTGTTGATTTTTTTAATTAAATGATTCATACAAGATCCAGGAGAGACAGCAGGAGCTAAACGCAATTAGTGAAATTTAAAGAAATCCAAAACATTTCTTTTCGTACGTCAAAAACAAGGTAAAACCCACATCCAGTATCAGACCCTTGCTTAAACAAGATGGGACTTACACAGACGACAGCAAAGAAATGAGTGAGATAATGAAGTCTCATTATGACTTGTCTTTAGCGATCCATTACTCAGACTAAAGATCGACAATCCGAATGAATTTTTCAAGAACGAGTCTCAAAACCCTGTCAATATGCCAAATTTATGACATAACTCTAACTCCACTGGACTTTGAAAAAACCATTGACAACATGTCCATGCACTCTGCCCCAGACCTATGGAACTCCATGTTCATCAAGAACTGCAAGAAACCATCAATAGATGGCAGTCTCATGCAGATCTTAGTATCATCTGTAAAGGATGACACTGTGCTGTGGATTACATCTCTGAGATGTAATCCACAGCACCGAGAATGGGGAACAGGATTGGGGCAAGTACTGTGTCTTGTGGAACGGAGCTTTCCACTATGGCAGCTACCGATTTAACTCTGTTTACCACTGTTATTTGTGCTATTGGTTAGAAAGTTGAAGATCCATCTCCCTACTTTGCCAGTTATCCCTTTAGCGCTCACTTTGAGCGCTATTACACCATAATCGCACTTGTCAAAGGCTTTTGCAAAGTGTGTGTGTATTACATAAGGGGTCCAGGGACTGGGTCGGAAAGTTTTCATAGCAGAACAAGTTACAAAGGTCCCCCTTCAAGACAGGATAAATGCAGAGAACTTTCACAGCTCGTATAAACTCAAGTCAAATACCTTCATAAATCACAATTCCCTCGAATTGTACTCTTTAGAACGTAGGCGAGAAAAAATACATTATAATATAAACCTGGAAGATTCTGGAGGAACTGGCCTGATATTTATATACCGAGAACACTAGACGGTGTAAAATACCTCCGGTGAAAAAACAGGGAAGCGATGAGAACTCAATATGTGTAAAGGGACCACGACTCTTCATCAACTACCCTTCATACAAAGGGAAAATTACCAACAGACCTCTGGGTGTTTTCGAGAAGGAACTCGTTTATATGCTTTGTATACCAAGTGTTTATAAACTTGGTATACCAAGTGTTTATATGCTTGGTACACCAAGTGTTTGTATGCTTGGTATACCAAGTATCTTTAGTTTTGAAAGAAGTACTTGACGGAGAAAATTATAAAATGTTTTCTGAATTTTTTTTTCTTACATTACCTTCCTGGTTTCCATCGTGGAGTCTCATAGTTCAGTTGGTAGCCGCCTCAACTCGCACTCTAAGGGACCGAGATTCGATCTCCGGCACGAGTGGAAACGTTGGGCATATTTCCTGCCATCTCCTTACCCTGTTCGCCTAGCAGCAAGTAGGTACCTAAGTCGAATCGTGAGAAGAAGATTAAAGGACCGTAATAGAAATAAGCCAGACAGTCCTCGATGACAACTTGACTTTACTGGGTTATCCTGGGTTACTAAACATCCGGGTTAATTGTTCAAAATGTATCTTTGTTTTACCTTTGATGAGTTTCTTGAATCTTACTACTCTCGAAGCCCGGCCATGGGCCAGGCTCGTCTGTTGCTAGTCTGGTCAACCAGTCTGTTGCTGTTGGAGGCCCGATGCCCCACATATCCATCACATCCTGGTTGATCAGGCAAATCTACAAATTTTACAAAAGATATCGAGAGAATACCAACAGTTCAATTATCCCAGTGATTTCAGTGTCAACAAGGCAACTATGCCAAGTCAATCAGTGCCCAACAAAGCCACACTGAGAGCAAACCACAGTGCCAACAAACTAGGAACTGCCGAGAACAGACCAAGAGCAATGCCAGCACACACAAACCCCGAGTGCCTAGCCCTAGTCATCAGTGTGTCACAGTGGCCGGATAATTAGCACAGTGGCCCTGGCCCTCTCGGTATCAGTCTGGGCCAGGCATGCCAGCACTACACATCGTGAGGGTCCAGCCTACCCGGAACCAACACATCTTAATAACCTATTACTAATTCATTACGATATGTCATCCTTCTGACTGATTATGTTGGAGGAGGAAAAAATTATGCCGTGTTTGTCACTAATTAACCATTTATTAATTAATAACAGTTATTAAGTTATTAATTACCGTAATGATAAGTTGTGACGACCTTGGCACCGGATCTAGTGCGGTAGTAGAGCAGCAATAGTAGTGGTAATGGTGGTGGTGATAATGGTAGTGGTGATTGTTATGATAATGGTGGCGGTAACGGTGATGTTAATGGTGATATTAATGTTGTTGGTAATGGTAGTAATGGTAATTGTAATGATAATGGTGGTAGTGGTAAAGGTGGTGGTAATGGTAATGATGGTGGTAATGGTAGTGGTAATGGTGGTGGTGGTAATGGTAGTGGTAATGGTGGTAATGGTAGTGTTAGTGGTGGTAGTGGTAATGGTAGTGGTAATGGTGGCGGTAATGTTGGTAATGGTAGTGGTGATGGTTATGATAATGCTGGTGGTAATGGTAGTGGTGATGGTTATGATAATGGTGTGGTATGGCGATGGTTATGATAATTGGTGGTAATGGTAGTGGTAGTGGTGATGTAATGGTAATTGGTAGTGGGAATGGCAGTAATGGATGGTGGTGGTAATGGTAGTGGTAAGGAGGTCGTAGGTGATAGGTGTAGTGCGTGGTAATGGTGTTATGGTAGTTCTGTGAGCGGTCGTGTGGACTATTTTACAGAGGACTAGAACCCTTTGTTTCCCCTTAAAGACGGTGGTACCTGGCACTGAAGCAGGGCATAGCGGCAGGGCATAGCAAGGCAGGATCATGGTGGCGGTAATGTTGGTAATGGTAGTGGTGATGGTTATGATAATGCTGGTGGTAATGGTAGTGGTGATGGTTATGATAATGGTGGTGGTAATGGCGATGGTTATGATAATGCTGGTGGTAATGGTAGTGGTAGTGGTGATAGTAATGGTAATGGTGGTAGTGGTAATGGCAGTGATAGTGGTAATGGTGGTGGTAATGGTAGTGGTAACGGAGGTCGTAGTGGTGATGGAGGTGGTAGTAGCGCTGGTAATGGTAGTTTTACTGGTAGTTCTGGTGAGCGGTCGTAATGTGTGACTACATTTTATTTACAGAGGACTAGAACCCTTTAGTTATTCACCACTTTAAAGGGACGGTGGTAGCCTGAGCACTGAAGGCAGGGGGCATTAGCAAGGCAGGGAGCATTAGCAAGGCAGGGAGCATCAGGGGGAGACTGTCCATTATTACCAACAAAGGCACACTAAGAATGCACCTGCGGTACCTAGCAGTAAATATGGATATAATGTATAAAATACCGACACGATTGGAAAATAGACAGAAATGCGGTATAATATGATCCTTTATTGACTAAAGCCCACACAGTGGGCTTTATCGAGTCACAAACAAATCTACCTGAGTAGAAAGTATATGCTCCCTATATATACTCATGTACTCTCTGCTCAGGTAGATCTGTTTGAGACTTGATAAAGCCCACTGTGTGGGCGAAACGTTGTCAATAAAGAATAGCATTATACTGCATTTGTGCCTATTTTTCCATCTGGCAGTAAAGTAGGCTCCCAGACAAAGAACACCCTCAAACATAAAAGCAAAGGCATCACAACGCTTAATGGATAAATTAGGCACATGTACAACACGTGGGTATCTTTACTGTGGAAACGTTTCGCCACACAGTGGCTTTATCAGTCCTATACAAAGAAGAATGGTGACGATCAGAAGGAGTTTGAGGTAATCAGTCCCTCAGCCTGGAGTCGATGTAAAGATACCCAAGTGTTGTACATGTGTCTAATTTATCAACTTATTCGGTTCTCTGAATCATTCATCTACACAACGGTTAGTTTCCCAGTACTTGTTTATTTCCTCAACCAATATTTACAATATATAAAGCGCAACAGAGCAGCAAGGCGTAACGAGAGAGAGAAGAGCGAGTTCGCTCACTGCAATTGACTTTTCACCTCGTACAATACAGACCAGCATGTGTGCACTCAACCTCGAATGGAAATAAATCACGTTGATATTTCTGGGTTATCCTGCGTAATATACACTATGTATGGTAATTGTACTTATGTGTACATGTACCTAAATAAACTTACTAACCTGCTAGTGAGAGTTTTACTTCAGTCAGGGCGGTAAATATAACATCAGTTCGGCTGGAGTTAAGATATCACCCAGTTGGATGACTTATAAAACTAACAGCAGATCAGTGTGGTTGGGGGCCACAAGCAACCACTCCAACCTGACTGCTAGTTTAGCTGGTACACAGGGAATGCCACAAGTGGTTGTGTGATGAACGCCAAATATATTGTAACGTACTTGGTGTACATCACACAAAGGTGAAGGAAGCGTAAGTGAAGGGAGATAGAATGAGGGGAACTTGAGTGAAGAGCTAAGATCAGTGAAGATGAGGATGGGGTGAAGGGAGGGAGCATGAGTGAATTGAGTTGCATTGAGTGAAGGGAGCATACATGGAGCATGAGTGAAGGGAGGAATCACGAGTGGAGGAGTGGAAAATGAGTGAATGGAGGGAGCGTGACTAAAGAGAGGGAGCTAGGACTAGTGAAGATGACGATGGGGTGAAGGGAGGGGACACGAGTGAAGGTAAGTAGGGAGCATACGTGAAGAGTGGCAGGAGGTAGGGTGGGAGGGGAGGGAGGTAGGGTGGGAGGAGAGGGAGGTAGGGGGTATTATTGATGACTGAGGTATCAGCAGGCACAGTGCTGCTGGCACTCATTAACCTAGCCATGGAGGATGGCCACCCCCACACCAGCCACTAATATGGCTCACCATCTGCATCATAAGAAAGGCCAAGTCTGGCCACAACATGGCCATGATGGACCACAACACACACCAAGACGAGCCACGACATGGACCACCATGTAAAACGGTTTATAGCATGTGGTCCGTGGGAAACATACACAAACACATACAAACCTTCAAGATGCATGATATATGTAGTGCATGATGTATGATACATGTAGTGCATGATGTATGATACATGTAGTGCATGATGTATGATACATGTAGTGCATGATGTATGATACATGTAGTGCATGATGTATGATACATGTAGTGCATGATGTATGATACATGTAGTGCATGATGCATGATATATGAGTGTGATGTATGATACATGTAGTGCATGATGTATGATACATGTAGTGCATGATGTATGATACATGTAGTGCATGATGTATGATACATGTAGTGCATGATGTATGATACATGTAGTGCATGATGCATGATATATGAAGTGCGTGATGTATGATACATGTAGTGTATGATGTATGATACATGTAGTGCATGATGTATGATACATGTAGTGCGTGATGTATGATACATGTAGTGCATGATGCATAATACATGTAGTGCATGATGTATGATACATGTAGTGCGTGATGTATGATACATGTAGTGCATGATGTATGATACATGTAGTGCATGATGTATGATACATGTAGTGCATGATGCATGATATATGTAGTGCATGATGCATGATATATGAAGTGCGTGATGTATGATACATGTAGTGTATGATGTATGATACATGTAGTGCATGATGTATGATACATGTAGTGCGTGATGTATGATACATGTAGTGCATGATGCATAATACATGTAGTGCATGATGTATGATACATGTAGTGCGTGATGTATGATACATGTAGTGCATGATGTATGATACATGTAGTGCATGATGTATGATACATTTAGTGCATGATGTATGATACATGTAGTGCATGATGTATGATACATGTATAACGACGTGTTTATTTGGCGTTTTGGAGGCGTGGGAATGCAATGATAAGGCTTCGGAGGCTTCTTACTTTATTTGTAATAAAGGTGCGGGTAACACAGGCTGCGTGTCTGTGGCCATGGCCAAGGGCCATGCCTTGCGAGAGGGAGACGAGTTAGGCCTGTTGACTGAGTGAAGTTTGGGCGCCAAGTGAGAGAGGGCCAGGGCGGGTCTGGTAGACGTGGGTACGCCTACCAGGCTTGCCCTCTGGCGGAATACTATGGAAACTAGCATGGCACGAAATATGAACTCAGCTGGCAGACAGCATGGCTGTCTATGCAGACAGTCAGGCTGTCTACATCGCTCGGTCACGCACCCATGGTCGTCCCGACCATGAATGGCATTAAAAAAAAACTCGGGTCTCTCTCTCGCAAGAACAGGTCACAGAACACGTAAGAAAAAACATATATACATAAACATATGGACATAGAAAAAAAACTTCCTCCAGAGAGGGAAGAAAAAAACGGTGTGCTTCGTGGTCTAAGGCAGTGAGCGTCGATGCAGCACTGCACGCCTTCCTGCGTCTGGATACATACTGCAACACGGGAGACAGCTGTGGCTGAGCTGTGACGTAACAGGTTACGGTCTCCTTTGGGAGGTGAAGCAGCGTCGTCAGTAGTCGCTGCAGGGGTTCACTCAACTGGGGCACAACTGCTGGTGCCCTCGAGTGAGGCGTCGTCAGTAGTCGCAACAGGACAGGACTGGCAAGCAACTTAGGAGGACATTCCTCGACTGGTACTGTCGCTGGAGCTGTCGCTGCTGGCGATTGTGGAGTGAGTCGTGACAGAGACGACTCGGCGAAACATCTGGAGGTCGTAACAGCATACACCATACTGCAGTGAGTGGGCTAGCAGTCAGAGTGACATCATCTTTGTGCAGGCTGCTCACTGAAGCTGTGACACGAGGCTGACAGTCGCCTGCCAATAGGCTTAACTGCGGCTTGGCGAGTGTCATCTCTCGACAGTAGAAGTTACAGCAGAGGGCAGTGTAAGCGTCCCCAGACTGGTCATCTGCAATAACTGGACTGACGGTCTTGGAGGTGAAGTGGAACGGACTCGATGGGAGAATCGTCGCGGGTACGATTCAGCAAAGGCATCTACGAGCGGCGAACAATAAGAGCTTTCTGTACAGGGCGCTCGGACGCCTGGACTGACAAATGTCAGCTGTCAAGCGCGCGGGGCGCTGGTCACACACTGGGTGACAAAGTAACACACAGGTGCTACATAGGACACACGAGAAAACTGCACACATACTGCACATGTGGTACAACACAGCTTACTAGCAAATGACGCTTTTCTGTATAAAAATCGTCACTAAGCAATACTCGAACATGTGAGAACACTGACTGAGAGGAATAAAGAACACTCGACTTATATCTTCTCTCAAACTTCTCGACAAAAATGAAAATAAAATGCTCACTGTGAACTAGAACACAAGGGACATCATGTGGGGGATGTCAGGCGTGACGTCGCGAGTGACGTCAGCAGACGTCGCGAGGAACGTCAGGCAACATCGTGGGTGACGTCGCGAGGTGACGTTCTGGAGTGACATGATGATGGATGTCATGGGGTGACATCGCGAAGTGACATCAGTGGAGTGACGTCGTGGAGTCGGCAGCATCGTGACGTCAGCAGCATGGTGGTGACGTCATGGGTTGATGTAGGCGCAGACCCACACGTGGTCACACGTGGCTTCGAGTGGCCTCGACACTCGGATACACAGTTCTGGCAAGAATTCACAAGGAAATTCACAGAAAACAGCATAGAGGGAGTGGGCAGTGGTGTATGGTGTGTGGCGGCGTACACTAGGGCGAGTGTGTATGGTGAGAGACAGGGCCGCGCGCCTACCTCCCTCACCCACAACACACGAGGAGACACGCTCACACTGGGAAATCACCACTAACTCACCTCTGAAGTGCTGAAATAGCAGTGCTGAGCTGAACAACAACAGCATAACATGCTGGCAAGGCTGAGCACGTGACTGAGAAACAGCATGGGATGCTGTGGCGTGAAGTCAGTGACGTCATTTCTCGGAGAATTAGACAAATTTCGGCCTGAATCCTGCTTGTACCTGTGTCTGGATGCTGAGATTTGCAGACACGACATCAGGATAACTCGTTGAGAGACGGATGCTTCTTGTGTAGGCTGATGAATTGAAAGACAAACTTCATTCCTCTTCCTCCCCTCGCGGGCAACACACGTCAGCTGCGAGGCACCGCTGGCACCATTTATAACGATGTATTTATTTGGCGTTTTGGAGGCGTGGGAATGCAATGATAAGGCTTCGGAGGCTTCTTACTTTATTTGTAATAAAGGTGCGGGTAACACAGGCTGCGTGTCTGTGGCCATGGCCAAGGGCCATGCCTTGCGAGAGCGAGACGAGTTAGGCCTGTTGACTGAGTGAAGTTTGGGCGCCAAGTGAGAGAGGGCCAGGGCGGGTCTGGTAGACGTGGGTACGCCTACCAGGCTTGCCCTCTGGCGGAATACTATGGAAACTAGCATGGCACGAAATATGAACTCAGCTGGCAGACAGCATGGCTGTCTATGCAGACAGTCAGGCTGTCTACACATGTAGTGCATGATGTATGATACATGTAGTGCATGATGCATGATATATGAAGTGCGTGATGTATGATACATGTAGTGCATGATGTATGATACATGTAGTGCATGATGTATGATACATGTAGTGCATGATGTATGATACATGTAGTGCATGATGCATGATATATGAAGTGCGTGATGTATGATACATGTAGTGTATGATGTATGATACATGTAGTGCATGATGTATGATACATGTAGTGCGTGATGTATGATACATGTAGTGCATGATGTATGATACATGTAGTGCGTGATGTATGATACATGTAGTGCATGATGTATGATACATGTAGTGCATGATGTATGATAAATGTAGTGCATTTAGATGTACATGATACATGTAGTGCATGATGTATGATACATGTAGTGCATGATGTATGATACATGTAGTGCATGATGTATGATACATGTAGTGCATGAAGACGTATGATAAATGTAATGAACGAAGATGTACGGATCCATGTATGAATAGATATACTTACTACCTACCTACCTAGTGTTCCGGGGTCATCTACCTAAGTGTTCGGGTCATTACCTACCTAGTGTTCCGGGGTCACGTCTATGTGTCCCGGGGTCATCACCTACCTAGTGTTCCGGGGGTCATCGTACCTACCTAGTGTTCCGGGGGTCATCGTACCTACCTAGTGTTCCGGGGGTCATCGTACCTACCTAGTGTTCCGGGGGTCATCGTACCTACCTAGTGTTCCGGGGGTCATCGTACCTACCTAGTGTTCCGGGGTCATCGTACCTACCTAGTGTTCCGGGGTCATCGTACCTACCTAGTGTTCCGGGGTCATCGTACCTACCTAGTGTTCCGGGGTCATCGTACCTACCTAGTGTTCCGGGGTCATCGTACCTACCTAGTGTTCGGGTCATCGCCTACCTAGTGTTCCGGGGTCATCGTACCTACCTAGTGTTCCGGGGGTCATCGTACCTACCTAGTGTTCCGGGGTTCATCGTACCTACCTAGTGTTCCGGGGGTCATCGCCCCCGCGGCTCGAGCAAAAAGGTTCTCTTGAACGAATCTCCTTGGACTTCCTGCTCATTTCTGCAACACTGCAAGCTCCTGATGTGTTGACTGCAACACGAAAGGCCTGGAGCTATCATTCAACTCCCCTTGTGGTTGTTTCGCATATATAATAAAAATTATAGTGGAACAACGCGATTTAAATCTGTCAGAAAGATAACAGCCAGTTTCGTACCTCCTCCTCTCCTACTGATGCCTCCGGAGTCTACTCTATTTCCTGCTCATCTTGACCTCTTCAATACTTTGGAGAAACTGGCAGCTCTTAAAGCAAGTGACTGATTTCCTTGTTCTGAGGAGTTCTACACCTTGAAACAATCGTATTATAACAAGTGTCCCTTGTACTTAGTCTTGAAGACTATATCAGTAAAAAAAATAGAATAAATACAATTATCTGCACCAATTTATACAATAAATTCCAAGTGTAGCATTGTTGGGCTAAACATTTTCCCTTGTCTGAAGTGATAAAATACTGTTGAAATATATGTAATATCATGAAAAAATACAAGTTAGAATAGGAAATAAAACCTGAGCGCTTTCATGTGCTTTCACACACATATCTTCAGATATGTCTGAAGATGTGTGTGTAAGCACACGAAAGCGCTCAGGCTTTATTTCCTATTCTGTGGTATTTGTTCATATTTGCAATCACGCGTTTAACTGTGATGTCTTCCACATCTAATATCATAAGGATCTAACGAATATAGTGTTAAAACGTTAAAAGTAATAAAAACTGTAAAGCAATAATAATTTGGAGTCAATAAGATGCAAAACGTAAATATCACTGGCGTATTTACGCCACTGTTGCCTACGAGTGTTTTTTTTCACCTAATTCAGCACACCATAAAATCTCAAGTTTTTATCAGGTTCCACTCGATTTAGTCTCATTCGCTTCATAAAAATGCACTCTTCAATTTATATATATATATATATATATATATATATATATATATATATATATATATATATATATATATATATATGTCGTACCGATTAGGTAAAACTGGTCAATTAGCAAGAACTCATCTAAAATTAAGCCCTTTCTAAAATTTTCTCTTATACGTTTAAAGATATATTTTTTTCATTTATTTTAATGTAATAATTTATAATTTTGTACCAAGAGAAACTTTGAAAACCTACCTAACTTATTACAACAAGAGCAATTTAATTTAGCCAAACCCAACTAAATATATTTTAGATACGTTAACATTAATTTAATAATAAACAAACACAATGAAATATATTTTTTTCGTTATATTCAGAATGATTTTGGCGAAATTATTGCATACACAAATTTTCACTTGTCTTATATGGCAAGGTGAGCGTTGCTATTTTAGCCAAAATCGCAAGTTTTACCTAATCGGCACGACATATATATATATATTCTTTCAAATCTTGCCCCACACATACCGTTTTTTGTCTGGGTTTACAACACAGTAAAGGAGCTAAATACAAAAGAAGGAAATGAAGAAAAATTTGACTGAAATTATAAACGGAGGAGTGTGCTTTTCCTGGCGTTTGCATAGTTTGCTCCACTGTGTTATTTAGATCGACAGGTTAGGTGGCGTTGTTATACCCAGGTGTTTTACATGTTCTTTTCGTTGTACAGATGACCCTCCTGCGTGTTGTACACAATGCCTCTTTGTATCTTTCAATCCTCCTTTCATCTGTCCTGAAAGAAATGGTATACCATCCAGAGATTGTATGATTTTTTTTAATACTGACTTCTTAATAAATCAAGAGGATTTCTCATATTTTTTTTCTTTCCTCTTTTTTATTTATACAATGGTTTTACAGGATTAGGTTACGAGTTCTTACCTTTATTTTCACACCTAGAAGCTCTTCCCTACCTCAAATCATTAAGCCTTTTTATTATAAGACATGAGACATACAAATAGAGAATAGGATGAAGTTGGAGCCAGTTGTGGGCCAGCGATTTCATTTGGTCAACTGACTATTTCATTTATGTCATTATGTTGTACGAACACGTTCCACATTCGGGTTATTCTAGGAATGATCTCAGATGAAGTGATGTTCTTGAGAAGGGTACAACCAGAATGTAGTTGGTGTTCAGCTGCCCATCTTGCTGTGTAGCTCTCTCCTCGCTGACCACGAAGTGGAACCAAGTGTGGTACCTTAACAACACTGGCCTTATGCATAACAGTAAGGCCACCCACATCCCTCCAGTGCTGAAGGCTCTGTTGAAATGACAGATCTGTCCAGGCCTGGTACAGACGAGTGATGAGTCGTCTTGCTGTTCTTTATTCTGTCAAGAAGTGAGATGGAGGGCAGGCAATCCAAGACAGTAGAGCATTCTCAAACTGTGAGCGCACTTAGTACAGAGTCTTGCAGCCTCTATTGTCGAGCAGATGTGAGCTACATCTAATTGCTGTAAGCTTCCTTGCCGCCTTGTTTACGAGATTTACAGTGTGGTTCTTCATAGTCAGTTTGAAACCAAATTTCACCTCAAGTATATCAACCTCACCCAAGGTCTCCAACACTCTTCCATTCATTCCTACAACTGCCCCAGCATTACCATCATGGCGCCTAGAGACCATTTGTGTTTTCACAGAAGTAAATGCAACCTACCATTGTTATCCCCAGGCTGATATCTGTAGGCTGGTAACTGATGTAATCGAGAGCAGCTGGCATTTCCTCTCTTGGATAAGTAAATATAAGGGTACAGTCGTCTGAATATGAATGTGATTCTCGGTAGACATTCCATAACAATGGCCCAAGTACATTTCCTTGTGGAAAACTGGCACCAACAGTGTCTTGTTGACGCTGTCTCATTCAGAACTACCCTAATAGATCTATCTTAAGGTAATCACTACGGAGGCATAGTGCAAAGACAAGTGAGTTTAGGTAAGACCCTTGTCGGGTGAGCTGGGAAGACGGGACAGGCGAAGAATAGCGTTGGAGAGGAGAGTCCACAGTCGTAGAGAAAGTGCCAGGGCTTAACCCAGCAGCTAGGCACTCGTGAGGCGGATTGGAGAAACAGGAGGAGCAGGTTGTGTTTGCATCGGTCTTGTGGTAGTTGGAGGTCTTGAGTCTTGAGAAGCTGGCAGCAGGCTAGGTCGCAGGAGAGGGCATGCAGGTAGAAACACCAGAGGGCAGCTCACTGGTGGGTGTTGTTGAAGTGATAAATTAAGGAGGCAGGTTTGTAGAGGAGCCATTTTCAAACTTTTTGAAGCTGCTCCTAGAGAGGTGGTATAGTTTAGTCTTGTTACCAAAAGTGAAACGTAGAGGCTAGATGAGGCATAGTGCAGAGCCAGGGACGCCTAGTGCTTACACTTTCGCCACGAGTCCCTGGTGCCGTACTCTGTCGAAAGCGCCCGCATTGTCCAGTGCTACTGCATAGCTGATCTTGGATTCGTCCAGCGACTGATGCCACACACACTGGAGAGGTTTAATAGAAGATCAGCAGCAGAGTGACCATTTCTGAAGCCATACTGACCGTCACAAAGAAACAAGTGGTAGTCGAAAACACCTGTCATCTGCTGTGAGATTGTCTCGCTCTCTCTCTGTCTCTCCATTGTCATTATCTGTGTGTTTAACTCAAAACAGTGATTATAGTAATAAATTTAAACAATGTGTTTACAGTTCCATCATCATCACATACAAAGCGGGATAATACAAAACTAAGAACAAGCAGGAAATTATAAGTGTATACTGAATGCAAGTAGAAGACAAAAGACAAACAATTCTAACAAAGTGCAAAACATTTGAAAGATTTCAGTTTCACTCATATGGTAGAACGGCAGTCCTGTTAAAGGTGATCAAGGTCCCAGGACCGAAACGTTTTCAAATAAATATGTCCTAGTGTTTGCTCACGTGTCTTTCTAAACCAATTTGTCGGTATCTCTTACCAAGGTTTATGCCAAAGCTGCTGTAAGCGAGTACAGACAAAAACCTCCCTTCATCTGAAACCTTGAACACCACCGCACATCTGCGACTAACATCATGGAGGTTTATCGTTGAGAAGACCCAGAATTGCTCATAAAATCGGCTTCCAAGTGTTACCCCGAATAAAATGTAAATGAGACGAGCACTGAAGAGTAAACGCTGTATAATTTACGAGAGTCTGCCATATAAGATCACATTATCTTGATACTCTCTTTCCGCTGGTTTTTTTTTCATTAAACACACACACGTCTCCTGAGGCACACATCAATCAAATAACTGCTGCAGCATATGGGCGCTTGGCAAACTTGAGATTAGCGTTTAGACATCTGAGTAAGGAATCATTCACGACATTGTACACCGTGTACGTAAGGCCTATACTAGAGTATGCAGCACCAGTATGGAACCCTCACCTAGTCAAACGCGTCACGAAATTGGAGAAAGTGCAAAAATTTGCAACACGTTTAGTCCCGGAACTGAGAGGTATGTTTTATGAGGAGAGGTTAAGGGAACTCAACCTGATGACACTAGAGGATATGAGGGACAGGGGGGACATGATAACAACATATAAAATACTGAGAGGAATTGACAAGGTGGACAGGGCTCGAATGTTTCAGAGATGGGATACAGGAACAAGGGGCCACAATTGGAAGCTGAAAACCCAGATGAGTCATAGGTATGTATTTCTTTAGCCTTAGAGTTGTCAGGAAGTGGAATAATCTGGAGAGTGAAGTGGTGAAAGCACTTTCCATTCATAGCTTTAAGAAGAGGTATGATAATGCTCATGGAGCAGGGAGAGAGTAAATTAGTATCGACCAGTGAAGAGGCGGGGCCAGGAGCTATGTCTCGACCCGTGAAATCACATATAGGTGAGTACACACACACTTTATACTGACGTGAATGGGAATGTAAGTTCAGAGCGATTAACCTACCTTTGAAGAGGCTTCATATTTATGTGACGGTAATTAAATTTGTCATTCATCTGTGCGTGCTTTGATGAGTATTTATAGTTCTCATTGTGCGCATAGTAAGGAAATGGAATGAGAGAGAGAGAGAGAGAGAGAGAGAGAGAGAGAGAGAGAGAGAGAGAGAGAGAGAGAGAGAGAGAGAGAGAGAGAGAGAGAGAGAGAGAGAGAGAGAAAAAAAGGAGAGGAGAGAGAGAAGAGAGTAGAGTGATAAGAATAGAGAGAGAAAAGAATAGAGAGAGAAATGAGTAGAGAGTAGAAAGAGGAGAGGGGAGAGATACTTCATTGACGAGCTTCAGACTAGATGTAACAGGCTGAGTCTGAAGTGGGTCCAGGAGCTGAGGCTGGGTGTGTCTGCACACTACCCTGACACATCTTTTAAACTACCAACTAAAATTCAACAGAAGGACCAAGGAAATCGCCTTTGTCAAGGTGTATTTGTTTTCGTATATTCCAGAAATGGTTCGTAAATAGGGTTTAAAACCTATCGACAACAATAGTGTCATTTAAGGCTGCACATAACCTTTTCACCACCAGAGAAGCATAATTTAATCCCTTAACTGGTATTAAATTAATCTCTCAGCATGTATATGCTGAGAGATTTACACATTTCTGTATTATTTACAATGTGTCACCTGTCGTTTACGGATTAGTGCTCAATAAAATATTATTTACTAATAAATAAGACACGTGCAACATTTTTGTGTCCTTATTGCCAAGAAAGATACACACGTGTTGCACACGTGTCTAATTCATCAAGAGTGTGACTTTGTAAATGGTCCAAGTCGGACCGAAACGTCGTCGTAAGCTCCTCTCTTATGTGAGGGGTTATTTGTGTCTCAACATTTCGGTATTGTATAAATACAGCATCAATAATAATGTTATTTACTGGTTCAAGCATAAAGCTTTGTGGAGATAAATGGTATAAAATACCGACACTGTCGAAAAATAGACACTAATGCGCTGTTATAACTGATCGTTAAGTTACACTTGATGAAACTCTGAGCAAAACGTAATAAACGAAACTCTCGTTGTTTCATTGTCTGTCATTCTACACTCATAAGGATCAAAACTAGATCCGTGCACTCTAAGGGGAAAATAACTTACGGAAAAGATCAAATCAAACTTCAGCAAAGTACTCCATGACAAGGCCTTCAGCGAAGTGTTCTCACAACGATAACATTCAATGTTGTTATTTGCTTTAACACGGTGAGTTGCATTATAGTCGAAGAAATAGTTGAGAACACATGTGTCTGCCATATAATATATTCAGATGTAGTGCTCAGTGTGGCTTACCTCGTGTGTGAAGTGACCTGACTCACTGCAAGGTGACCTGACTTGGTGCAAGGTGGTCTGACTCACTGCAAGGTGACCTGACTCACTGCAAGGTGGCCTGACTCACTGCAAGGTGACCTGACTTAGTGCAAGGTGGCCTGACTCACTGCAAGGTGACCTGACTTGGTGCAAGGTGGCCTGACTCACTGCAAGGTGACCTGACTTGGTGCAAGGTGGCCTGACTCACTGCAAGGTGACCTAATTAGTGCAAGGTGGCCCGACACTGCGCGAGCGCACGCACATGCACGCGCGCGCGCACACACACACACGCACACACACACTGTGCAACACAGTTGCACACTTGCATACCTTGAAAACCTCAATGAACGTCAAAACAGTGCGAATTATCATTTTTTCGTTTCGCATAAAATGTTAAGATTTCGCTCAAATTTTTCCGCCCTTAAACTGCAGTTTAGAGGTCAGGTATGATTGAAAAATTACGATACGCACCTGCACAAGCAAGGTGGCCCGGCTCCAACACTGCCACATACCTGCATACTTTGCAACACCTCATACGTACCTGCAGAGAAAGAGGATACACATTAATATTGTCATGTTTTGGCTTTGGTTTAAATACCAGCCATAATGCGTTATTGGTTTATTTAAAAAAAAAAACAATGATTTATATACATAACTATCATAATTATCTAAATGCATCTAAATCAATTCCACATTCTAAAATCATTATCATAATTACCATCATAATCTATATGTATTATATAGTTAGCAAAATGGTGAATTAAATAAAAATATAGCTATCTCACCATCAAAATAATTATCACCAGAACTATCGTTATTACAAGGAAAATCATAATTATAAATCATTATTACTATCACGTTGTTACTATCCTAAATTCCTTATAACACTAAAGATAATAATGATGATTATAATAATTTTTCGTAGCTGATACATTTTCAGAATAATGCAGGTATTCGTGTGACTCGTGCGTGTGAGAGAGAGAGAGAGAGAGAGAGAGAGAGAGAGAGAGAGAGAGAGAGAGAGAGAGAGAGAGAGAGAGAGAGAGAGAGAGAGAGAGAGAAAAAAAGGTTACTTACTACTTGTCAAAAGCACTTGTCGAAAGACACTTGGCCTGTAAATGAATGGTATACAATACCGGGCAAGATGAAAAATAGACACATGTGCAATATCTGGGTGTCTATTTTGTAGACGTTTCGACATCCAGTGGCTTTATCAATACAAATTCAAGGACTAAGGGACTGATTACCTCATCTTTTGTATATAGTTCTACTGTCTTCCAGTAATGTCCTTGAATTTGTATTAATAAAGATACCCAGATGTTGCACACGTGTATTTTTCATCACACTTGGCCGGTTTTGTGAGATAATTAATATTTGTCAAAGGCACTTGTTCTGTTTTTTTTTGTGTGTGTAGTTAGCACGCATGTGTGGTTCATGTGTGCATATGCAGGGTTCTTCTTGCCTCATATACTCAATGTGTAGTTTATATATGTGTAACCTAACCATACCTAACTTTTCCTGCAAGAATACAAGTTTCACATTAGGCAGCACTATTAAAGACTTCCTGGTTCGGCCGGGTAATTAGGTGCCGCTTGTCTCCCCAATTCATTACCTAAGTAAGTTTACATGCACTTACCGTATTAAACTACGATTTATTTTACCTTCCTTGCCTCAAGCCAGGGACTGAGGGAGCCGTAGCTTCAGTTTCATCGCTAGAACAAGTCCATAGAAATTCAGATTTGTGGAAAAGGATATTCACGTACGGTTCAGGAACCGTACGTGAACACGATGAAAATGATGTACAAAACAGACAATTGAAGAACTAGACACTTTTATAATATTTAGGAATCTTTATTGTGGAAACGTTTTGTCAACAAGTGGCTTCCTCAGTCCGGCACAAAACCGAATGGTGTAAGATGAGAAGGAGTTTGAAGTAATCAGTCCCACGCCACGAATGGCGAAATGTTTCCTTTAATAAATGTGGTCTTTTCACACATCTTGTCGTTTCACCACAATATTCACTCCAGACAAATTTATTTTTACCAGAATATTCTGAAGTATATATATATATATATATATATATATATATATATATATATATATAATCTTGAAAATTACCAACTCATAATGACTGATTTTCGGAAATCTATTGTGTTATGAACTCATAAATTATTATTATTCCGAAATCAAACTGTGTAGTGTAAGCCTATGAAAGCAAAATCACAATTGCAGGCTTAACAGACCCATAATCCAGCCTAGGACGTCCGCCAGCAGAGATTAGCTCAGGTGGCGCCTGGAGCAAACAGCCTTGCCGACCAGGTGTTGTTGCTATGAAAGCGACCTTCCCTGGCGAGCATCTGGGAAGGACTCCTGGTAGAAGTAATTTAAAACCATCCTCCCATCAAACTTAATTACTTCTCTGACTAATTATGAAAAATGATACACAATACCAATAGATTGATAAGTAAGACACATGTGCAGAAGTTAGGTATCTTTATTCCGAAACGTTTCGCCTACACAGTAGGCTTCTTCAGTCAAGTAGAGAAGAGTTAGCAGAAGCAGTACAGGTGTGATAGACGATGTAATCAGTCCATCAACCTCGAAGACGTAGTTTTGAGGTGGTCAGTCCCTCAGCCTGGAGAAGAGTTTTGTTCCATAGTCTGGAACAATGTTCTCGACTGCTTCTGCTTATTCTTCTGTACTCGAATGAAGAAGCCTACTATGTAGGCGAAACGTTTCGGAATCAAGATGCCTAACTGTTGCACATGTGTCTTATCTACATCCCTGATTACCTTCACGACCCGTACAGGTTCAGTGTTCCTCTACTACTACTATTACTACCACCACTATTACTATTACCACTACTACTACTAACAATAGTACTGAATAGCAAGCAAAATCCCGTAGTGACCAGCTATTTTTCCACACGCACAAGAGCAACCACACTCCTCTCCCCTGACCAACCACGCTCCTCTCCCCTGACCAACCACGCTCCTCTCCCCTGACCAACCACGCTCCTCTCCCTGACCAACCACGCTCCTCTCCCTGACCAACCACGCTCCTCTCCCTGACCAACCACGCTCCTCTCCCTGACCAACCACGCTCCTCTCCCTGACCAACCACGCTCCTCTCCCCTGACCAACCACGCTCCTCTCCCCTGACCAACCACACTCCTCTCCCCTGACCAACCACGCTCGTCTCCCCTGACCAACCACGCTCCTCTCCCCTGACCAACCACGCTCCTCTCCCCTGACCAACCACACTCGTCTCCCCTGACCAACCACGCTCGTCTCCCTGACCAACCACGCTCCTCTCCCCTGACCAACCACGCTCCTCTCCCCTGACCAACCACGCTCCTCTCCCCTGACCAACCACGCTCCTCTCCCCTGACCAACCACGCTCCTCTCCCCTGACCAACCACGCTCCTCTCCCCTGACCAACCACCTCCTCTCCCTGACCAACCACCTCTCTCCCTGACCAACCACGCTCGTCTCCCTGACCAACCACGCTCCTCTCCCCTGACCAACCACGCTCCTCTCCCCTGACCAACCACACTCCTCTCCCCTGACCAACCACGCTCCTCTCCCCTGACCAACCACGCTCCTCTCCCCTGACCAACCACGCTCCTCTCCCCTGACCAACCACACTCCTCTCCCCTGACCAACCACGCTCCTCTCCCCTGACCAACCACGCTCCTCTCCCCTGACCAACCACGCCCTTATAATCAACTGAGACGGACAAAAAAAAAGAAAAAGAAAGAAAAGAAAAGCACATGAGGAGGGCAAAGTAAGCAAAGAGACGAGGTAGGTGACAGGTACACTGGGGTGAGCTAACTCTGGCGACCCACACACACACGCCAGACTCTCTGATCGCGGGTTCTAACCCCACCCGTGGTATGGTTTATACGCCAGGAGCTGAGTCTCTACCTCTCCATCCACAAATACGTGAGTACACACACACACTGGCATTCGCAGTTCCTCATATAACACAGATTAAGCTAAAATAGTTGAACTTAGCTAAGGAGAAAACGGGATGAGCGAGGGCGGAGGAATATGTACTAAATACAACGTACAGTCCAGCTCATTCATTTAAGGAAACGTGTCGCCACAAGTGGCTTCTTCAGTCATAACAGAGATAACTAAGAAAACGAGTATATATAGTGGCAGTAGTCAGGTGAAATGTCTCGTGGGTAGCACTAGTAGTAGCACTAGTAGTAGTAGCAGCGGAGGCGGCAGCAGCAAAAGTAATTTTTTTTTCGAATAAACTTGGATTCATCAGCTGAAATGACGGGGAGAGCAGTAGGGAGGGAAGGGGAGAGAGAGGGGGAGACAGGGGGAGAGAGAGAGACAGTCTGGGGGAAGCGGGGAAAAATGAGATAAAGGGGGAGGAGAATGGGAGTGTGGAACAGCGAGAAAGAGGGGATGTGGCTAGGAAAAAAAAAGGGCAAGAGTTTAATCGAGGGGGGGGGGAGATGATTTCGCCATTTGTGAAAATAATTTAGATAGTCTCCCCGATTACTGATGAGGATATCTTTCCTGATGTGAAGAACACCGCATGTACGCTCTATATACACTTTACACTTTAATTTAATTACAATAAGCCACTTCCAACATATGTTGTACTTTTCTCAAGGTTGATGGACTGAACACATCGACTCCAGGCTGAGGGACTGATTACCTCAAGCTCCTCCAATCTTCCACAGACCTTCTCTGTAATGGACTGAAGAAGCCACTATCCGGCGAAACGTTTCCGTGATAAAGCTTCCCAAATGTTACAAAAGTGTCTTATTCGGTTATCTAAAGCACATTTGCATCATACCCAATAAACCCATGTTGAGGACTGAAGAATTCTCAGTTGGTGAACAGGTGACATGAAGTCTTAACGACCCCTGGTGTGACGAGAGGTCAGGTTAGGTAAGGTTCGTCAGGAAACAGGACAAGTGTTTCTTGACGAGGGTCTTAGTCATATGGTGACCCGCCGTTGGAGCTTCTGGTCATCTGACCGAGGTCTTCCGCTGGCTTACCGATCCACCCCTTTAAAAATTATGGATTTATGACCATTTAGTAGTTGGCTTTGGGGCCAAATAACATTGTTTAAATCTGCACCTTTTAACCTAATCTAACATAAACGAAAACTGTGTATCCGTGTTAAGAAGCGTCAAGAAACTGACGATGTGAACATCGTGGGGAGATTAAAGTACATTATGGGAATCAGTTGCGGTAGAGCAGCGGTCAGCGTGTAAGCTGAAACTTGTCATCTACCTGAGTAGAACATTTTAATGTTAAATCTGTAACTTGTACGGTCATTCAGCACGAGTGATGAAAGTTCCATCCATGAAAAGCTAATTGCAAGGCATGCTATCTCCATTGCAATCGCCAAGTCATCCTACAGTATAGAGCGGTAACCCAAGACCATTATCTAACCTGCAACCAAACATGCAGCACCGTGTGCAACAACTGCGTATCAGTATTAAGCAAACGTTTCCCCAACCAGTGGCTTTTTCAATACAATACAGAAGACTGAAGAGGTAGAAGATGAGGTAATCAGTCCCTCAACCTAGAATATGGTGTTCAATACCGCAGTCTTGATGAGTCTGAAGCACTGTCAGGAAGTGGGTATATATATAGTTAGATGAAGTGAAAGTATTGTCACTGGTTAGGATTCCCTAGTGGAAGTAGGTCATGCACAAGAAGTGAGTCAGCGGCGGTCCGTGGTTCGATCCCCGGTACGGATGGAAACATTAGGACGTGTTTCCTTAAGACACCTGCTGTCCATATTAACCTATCAGTAAAATAGGTACCTGGGTGTTAGTCGACTGCTTTGGGTCGCATCCTGGGGACAAAGTTAACCTAATTTGCCCGAAATGCTCAGCATAACAAGGGGCTTTCTATATAGTAGTAGGTCACTGATGTCAGCTATGGCCTGTATACCTTGTACATGTACTTGCTGAAACGAAGATTATTATTATTAGACATCTCGACTTATCACCACTGGCCCAACTCTCGGGTATGATCTACTTCCAATAAGAAATCCTTCCTACCGGTGACAATACCTTCATTCCATCTGACTCCAGTGTATAAACCCCCTTCTTCCTACCAGTGATTCAGATTAATCAACACTGTAGTACTGAACACCTGCTTCTCAGCTGAGGGACTGATTACCTCACCTCTTCAGTCTTCTGTATTTTACATTTTCTCCCATATCTCTCACTCCAGGACGTAATGGTAGTATGCAGATTTGGGACAAATCCTAACCTGGGGTGTAGGATGGGTCCTGAAACCCGTCCTACCAACACTACAAGAGAGCTGAGGAATTAGACATGTGAAATATCTGGGTATCTTTACTTGTAGACGTTTCGCCATCCAGTGACCTTGGAAAAATAAACACAAATGCAGTTTAATGCAATTCTTTATTGACTACTACTCCCAGTGGGCGTAATTTGCCTGTGACTTAATAAAGTCCACTGTGTGGGCGAAACGTAGTCAATAAGAATCACATTATACTGGATTTGTGTATATTTTTCAATCGTCTCGGTATTTTATACCATTTATCTCCATCCAGTGGCTTTATCAGTTCAACACATAGACATAATACGAAGACCTTAGAAATATATACAGCAGACAGTGAAATATGAGGTAATCAGTCCCTCAGCCTAGGGGCATCCACACCTCTACACCGGAGACGTGCGGGTGCGTGCTTACTCGTGGACGCTGGGTCGTGTAGTACTGGGTCACAAGGAAATCAATAGACACTGAAATTCTGTTCCTTGCCAAGACTTGGGTGACAAGTGATGCGCCCTGCGAGGGGTGAGCCAAGAGTCCCTGCGAGGGGTGAGCCAAGAGTCCCTGCGAGGGGTGAGCCAAGAGTCCCTACGAGGGGTGAGCCAAGAGTCCTGAGGGGTGAGCCAAGAGTCCTTGCGAGGGGTGAGCCAAGAGTCCCTGCGAGGGGTGAGCCAAGAGTCCCTGTGAGGGGTGAGCCAAGAGTACCTGCGAGGGGTGAGCCAAGAGTCCCTGCGAGGGGTGAGCCAAGAGTCCCTGTGAGGGGTGATCCAAGAGTCTCTGCGAGGGGTGAGCCAGGAGTGCCTGTGAGGGGTAAGCCATGAGTCCTTGTGAGGGGAGCCAAGAGTCCCTGTGAGGGGTGAGCCAGGGTAAAGGGAGAGTTGAGAGATGGGTGAGTGGAAAGTTGGGGCTGAGGGACGATGGTGGAAGGCGTGGAAAGTCTGAGGATACCGTGGGAATACTGGAGATACCGTGGGAATACTGGAGATACCGTGGAAATATTGGAAGACTGGAGACAATTTAAGGGAAGAAGTTAGGGAGATAAAATTGGAAGGTATAGGAAGGATGTTTGTTAAGGCTTAGGATAGGTGAGAGAAGATAGGAAATAGGGGCTTGTGAATATTTGCGATAGGGTAAAGGGATGATTGGGGGATGGGGAGTGGGAAGATGGAAGGAGTGTTACTGAAGGATGGTGGGAGTGTCACTGAAGGATTGGAGCGTCACTGAAGGATTGGAGTGTCACTGAAGAATGGTAGGAGTGTCGCTGAAGGATGGTAGGAGTGTCGCTGAAGGATGATGGTAGTGTCACTGAAGGATGGTGGGAGTGTCACTATGATCTAATGGGCGTGGCAATCTCAACGGACTGTGGTAGGCGGGGGAGTAGGCGTGTCTCTGAGAGAGAACGGAGGGCGTGGGAGAGAAGACTAAACACATGAGGTAAGTGTTCAATGAGTGACTGAGTGAAGAGGAAATAGGAAAAGAGGGAATAGCGCGGAAGGGAGATAATGTGGAGGAAATTATGAGAGACGAGATGGAAGAAGAATATGGGAGAAGTGGTGAGGGAGAAAGATAAGAGTGAATAAGGGAGAAGTAAAAAGATATAGCAAGGACACTTTATATAAAATACCGATGTTGAGTAAATTTTCAACACAAATATCCAGTGTGTCGGTATTTTATACCATTTATTTCCACAACACAGACAAGTTGATGTCCAACACTTTCTTCAATAAAGATGCCAAAATGTTTCACCTACGTCTTCTTCAACTCAAGTAACGAGCATTTAAAATTATTCACAAAATAACCTCAATTAAAAATGTTTAAGTCAGAATGAATCATTAAGTGTTTTATATTTGGTTTATACTCGTATTGGATATAGTTTTACCTCAGGTATCCTCTTTTTTATTTTATGTACGAATATAATTTACAAGAGACAATTACAAATGTTAACTTCTTCATTACGACCTTTGTATTAAGTAGTTATTTTTGTTTACACAAATCAATTTTACAGGATAAGAACTGTTATCGTACCTCAGCTCATTTCAAAGCCCAGTTCTATCTGGGATATGCGACCCGCATCAGACGGCTAACACCCTGGTACCTACTTGCTGCTAGGTGAACAGGGACAGCAGGAGTAAGGAAACACGCCCAATGTTCCCACCTGTACTGGGGATCGAACCACGGACACTGTGTGTGTGAGCTGAGTACGCTACCAACCGAGCTACGGAAAACCTCATGTATTATGTCTGCAATTAGCGAACGGAGGATTTAGACTCCACCACTCTACATCGACTGCTACGTCAACTACTACTACTACTACTACTAATAATAATAATAATAATAGTTTTTGTTCCAACATTGCGGCGAATTGCAAGAAATTTTAAATAAAAACTCTAAAGGAGGAGTTCAACGAGAGAAGTGTATTAGTTAATACTGAAGCCGGTGGTGGCCAGAATCCATTTAGGTGACCTGTATATGTTTGACACGTTAACCAAAAAAAATATGAAGGATTTGTTACAATTAGATAATGGTAATTTGTAAAGATAATGATATATGGAAACACACGGATGAAGTTGATATCGTCAATGGCGTGTCACCCATTTGAGCTAATATGTACTCTGATCTAGGATTAAGTAATAATATTTATTAATATACTAGACTAAGTATTTTCATTGAAGCATATAAGTAAACAATACTTAGATAATGGTATGGAACTTTTCATTCTATTTATGGATTTAGAAAAGGCAAATGATAGGGATGCAATGTGACAGATATTTGATGACTAGGACACACGAATCTGGGGAGGAGGGGCAGGAGTCGTCCTAGTGAAAGTTGTTTTTAGTGCTAAGGCCTTGGACACCCAACAGGCATGTGTGAACGTGCTATAAGGAGTGGCGGCTAGTGGTTATTATGAGTGTGACAAGGGTAACATGTATAATAGGATTTGGGGAAACCGGTGAGCCGGACTTGAGTCCTGGAGACGGGAAGTACAGTGCCTGCACTCTTGAAGAGGGGCGGGGATGTTTTAGAGTCATCTGAACAGTGACGTTAGCGCGTTTCTGGCAAGAAAGTGATTTGAAGAAATGGCGGTGAAAGTATTTTCTCTTTTTTTTTTAAATATATAGAAATTTATGAAAGTGGATTTAAGAAAGGTGTCATTTTACCTAAAATTATTTTTAATAATCTGACTTGATTCAAGAGTCTCTAGGAGTCTAATATAATTATGTTAATGAGATGACTAATATCAAATGGTAACTTATAACAATGATAACTAATATCAAAGGATATGAAAGAAGTGATCAATAAAAAGTGAGCAAAACAGAGCATCAGAGATGACACTTATATATAGAGGAAAAACAATTCAGAGAAGCTAAAATAGTAATAATGAGAGAATTACATACAAAATGTTAGGTAAATGGACACAGATGCAACAAAGGTGACATTTTATTGTGGCAACGTTTCGCTCTCCAGGAGCTTTCAAGCTCTGTCAAGCTCCTGGAGAGCGAAGCGTTGCCACAGTAAAATGTCACATTAGTTGCAGCTGTGTCCATCTGCCAGTACATCATTCACAAATATTTAAAATACATTCTCTTCTGACGATTAGTCTCTTACAGTTTCCTCCCTCTCATCTTCCTGCTCTGTTTCTTCCGTATTTACCTTTAACCTGCATCTTTTACAAACCCCAACTTCACTCCTCCAATATCTTCTGCAACTTCGCTTCCCAATCTTCCAAAAAACGTAATGCTCCATATAAAAAAAAATAACCAAGGCTAAAAATAAATACAAAGTCTTTGCGAGGAAAATTCTTCTCTTCCTCTCCAAAGAAAACACGAAAAATGGCCACACACAGAGACAAAAACTCACCTACATTATTTTCTTTGCAAACTGTCAGAAAAGCAAAAAGAAAGTTAAAAATTCTAATATCCAGAGAGTGAAAGCCGGCCGCTATCAGAGTAATTAAAAGGCTTCGATCTGGTTTCCCGGTAGGTCGTCTCCGTTTCCCAGGACACCAGATCGATTCCCGATTCTTTCAACATTCTTCTCTGTCCCTCCCCCCTCACCCGTTCCCTCCCGTGCCCACCACTGGCTATTTTTCGCACATTCTTCCTTGCTCACCTTTACCTTTCGTACTTTGTTGCCTTTGTCGCCTCAGGCAACTTTAATGTTGCCTTTACTACTTCTGATTACGTTTCCTGCATTACTTACCATACGTGCATTTATACTTATCACTAAATCCCACATGAGGAAGACAAAGTTGCACATCTGACTAATGTACTGAGAAAATTCACTACCCATATTAATTTAAGTTTCACTTATTCCGTAATATATCAAAATCATTTAAACACCAGGTACTTGGTAGTAGCCCCGTAATGCATATCTGGTATCAGCTGAGTGATCAAAAGTATATCAAATCCCCTGAAAAAGCTGATTTATTATACGCAGGTGAGAGTGACCGGAATCTTGATAAACAAGTAATGGAGAACAAAAGGTGTCACATGTGGGCACGAGGTTTCCATTTTGTTTCAATCTGCAAAGAAAACCATTAGTAATATCGTCAACTAAGGGGGAAGCAGTATTATACATAAAACATTTCTACTAACGCAATACAATCGAAGCGATTTTGATTGACTTCAACGAATTTAAACATGGCCATGAGACAGTAAAAACCAGATGTGATCTCAAAATTTTCACAAAAAAAAAAAAAAAAAAATATCGTCGAAACAGATGATAACAAAGTCAAGAAGTGAAGGTAAAAGACGCACAATTAGAGGGAAGATCTTTACCGAGAGACTCGCCTGTGGAACAGGCTGCTTCAGTCTATCTGAAAAAGCGTTCCAATGAAGTTTCTCTCTGCAACTGAAAGACACATTCCGGCACCAAATTTATATCTAAATTCCCACAAGACAGACATTTCTGCAACTAACCGTCTGTATTTATCTCCAACGTGAGATTTCTCACCCAGCAGTAAGTAGGTCTTTGTCGAATGTTGTGGGTCGCATCCTGAGGGACAAAATTTAAGGACCACACAATGGAAATAAGACAAGACAGTCCTCGATGACGCACTGACTTTCTTGGGTTATCCTGGGTGGCTAACCCTCCGGAGTTAAAATTCCCAACAAATCCTATCTTAACCAGCAAGACGTAGTGATTCAAGATCGATCCCATAGACGATTACAATATCTCTCTTACTAATGTAACACCATGATGACCTCCCTCTCCTCATAAAATACTTCTCATAACAGGACCTGTATACACACAAACTCAAACATATGCATACATACACAACACATTATATATATACAAAACAGGTCTTTCATAATGTGAAAAATCGCGAAAGCGTTTGGAATTTCACATTTTTATCACAGTGGCTGTTTTGCATATTGTGATATCACCTGTTTACTGTGATCTTGTTGTGTGTGTGTATGTATATATATATATATATATATATATATATATATATATATATATATATATATATATATATATATATATATATATGTAGTGTATGTATGTATACTGCGTAATCCATCAAGGAAAGACATAGCAATCAAGAGATTGTGAGGAGGGGGAGGTTGAGGGACTCAGTGTTGGGAGACGGAAGACTAGATAGTTTCCGCGTCAGTGAAGTGTTGGGACTAGAAGAAGAAGAGACAAGGGGAGAGGGATGACAGTGAGGGGAGTAAAGAGGGATAAACAGGGAAAGAGAGGGATGACATTGAGGATTAAAGAGGGGTAAGGGTGAGTGTATATCGGGGAATGGAGGAGAGAACGAGGTGGAGACAGCAGGAGCCATCACTAAACAACAAGGAGACTGACGCTAAACTGACAGCGTAACAGACAGGCTGTGGCTGGGCAGAGCACCTGCAGCAAACATCACGTCATGACGGCACCAGCGGGGAAGGCACAACAGGATAACATGTAAAGGAAGGAGAACACACGAAGGAAGGAGAACACACGAAGGAAGGAGAACACACGCGGCAAAGAAAACAGAGAGACGTTACGCCAACCAGTGCTTTTATTTTTCAATGCAATACAGAAAACATTTCTACCTCTACACCTCTTCCTGCCCGAAATGCCCCGACATGGTAGTGGCTTTCTTTGTACCAATCAAATTATGAAATGTAAACACACATTGTAACCTTTGCAAAGAAATAAACTTTTTTGTTTTATAATTCTCTGTATTGGATCGATATAGTCACTGGATAGCGAGAAGTTTCCAAATAACGATACAAAGAAGGGAGCGATACCTGGGTATATATATATATATATATATATATATATATATATATATATATATATATATATATATATATATATATATATATATATATAGAGAGAGAGAGAGAGAGAGAGAGAGAGAGAGAAGACAAATACAAAGTGTTACAACATACAGAGGGAGGGAGAAGTGACGTCTGTCACATCTCTTCCTCACTGCAGACTCAAAACTTTCATATGCTGCCACTAATATTTTAAAAAATTATACACTCAGGGAACACAAGTATTTCTTACATGTGCGCTCACTCTCCTTTCCACCATAATTATCACCCTCCTGCTCCGCCTCCGCTTCCCATTCCTACTTTCCATCGCCTTCCCTACTCCTCGTTCTTCCGCTGCATACTTCCTCATTTTCCTTAAAACATCAATCTGTGAACTTTTCACGTAATTCGTGTTAAAGTCACCACGTGCAGGTGACAGGCTTCACCTATGCCATTTCTTCCCTTTAAATATTTCTTTAAAGTACTAAATCTTTGTGTTTGAAATATCATCCTCATTGGCTTATCTCTTTTGCTAAGAATGACTTAAATAACCTATAAATATTACGTTATCTGTTAGGATAAAAAAGAAAGCTGTGGGGTTTCCCCTTGAAGAAAACCATGATGGAAAATTAAGTATTTTTTTTACATCTATTAGAAAATAATGATAATAATCTGAATGAACAAAAAATAAACTAAATAATACTATAATTAATTTATATAAAATTTTCTCCCCCAGAGGACCTCGCACACGAAAACAAACTGGCTTGACACCATTCAAATATACACAGCCGTGTACACACACATATATATATATATATATATATATATATATATATATATATATATATATATATATATATATATATATATATATATATATATATAAACACTGATCTCTGGCCGAAGGAGACTCGAACTTACGAACCTTGCAACAAGATTCGCAGTGCTTTACCGACCGTACCACACTGGACCAATACCTTGGTGTCCAGCTCACGCTAGACGTTGATCCAAGGCAGCCAGCTTTCAGGCAGGTGGCTTACAGCTTTTCATTTCATTCCCTGCATGCATCGACACAACTAGATATTTTAACAATGCTGGGAATTCGAAGAGCAGGCGAAATATTTACAAACACTGATCACCGGCCAGAGATCAGTGTTTGTGAATATTTAGCCTGCTCTTGAATTCTAGCATATATATATATATATATATATATATATATATATATATATATATATATATATATATATATATATATATATATATATATATATATATATATATATATCAATTATAAATCTTTCTTTTATGTTGAATGATGACAGTTTCTGAGATCTTTTCGAAATTACATTTAAAACTCGTAATGAACTCTTACCGATAATTACAAAACGGTTATAAAAACTAGATCATTAATGAGAGCAACGTGAGGTAATTGATGTCCATTACCATTCACTGATGACCAACATCACCAGGTAATGACCAACATCACCAGGTAATGACCAACATCACCAGGTAATGACCAACATCACCAGGTAATGACCAACATCACCAGGTAATGACCAACATCACCAGGTAATGACCAACATCACCAGGTAATGACCAACATCACCAGGTAATGACCAACATCACCAGGTAATGACCAACATCACCAGGTAATGACCAACATCACCAGGTAATAACCAACATCACCAGGTAATGACCAACATCACCAGGTAATGACCAACATCACCAGGTAATGACCAACATCACCAGGTAATGACCAACATTACCAGGTAATGATCAACATCACCAGGTAATGACCAACATCACCAGGTAATGACCAACATCACCAGGTAATGACCAACATCACCAGGTAATGACCAACATCACCAGGTAATAACCAACATCACCAGGTAATAACCAACATCACCAGGTAATGACCAACATCACCAGGTAATGACCAACATCACCAGGTAATGACCAACATCACCAGGTAATGACCAACATCACCAGGTAATGACCAACATCACCAGGTAATGACCAACATCACCAGGTAATGACCAACATCACCAGGTGATGACCAACATCACCAGGTAATGACCAACATCACCAGGTAATGACCAACATCACCAGGTAATGACCAACATCACCAGGTAATGACCAACATCACCAGGTAATGACCAACATCACCAGGTAATAACCAACATCACCAGGTAATGACCAACATCACCAGGTAATGACCAACATCACCAGGTAATGACCAACATCACCAGGTAATGACCAACATCACCAGGTAATGACCAACATCACCAGGTAATGACCAACATCACCAGATAATGACCAACATCACCAGGTAATGACCAACATCACCAGGTAATGACCAACATCACCAGGTAATAACCAACATCACCTGTTATACTTGTGAAATCAATCAAGATTGATGTGAAAAATTTAGGTATCACAGTAAACAGATCACAAATGAGGTTAAAGGTCAAACAAAAGTCCTGCCTACAAGTTAAGGTCAACACTGAAAGGTCAAATGCCAGAAATTTAAATGATATCTAAGTCTAAATCTTATCAGCTTACCTTCTGATAAGACGAAGTTCATTACTTAAATGTTTTTTGTAATATACAGAGTCTAAATGTCTCGGTAGGCAACGCTCTTGCCTCACACACTGAGTACATGGTTCGATCCCCGACCGGGTGGAAACGTAATAATAATAATAATCTATATTTAAGTACATGTACAACGTATATAGGCCTAGCTGACATCAGTGACATACAGTACTATATAGAAAGCCTCTTGTTATGCAGAGCATTTCGGTGAAATTAGGTTAATGTCCCCCAGGATGCGACCCACACCAGTCGACTAACACCCAGGTACCAATTTTACTGCTAGGTGAACAGGGACAGCAGGTGTCTTCAAGAAACACGTCCTAATGTTTCCACCCGTACTGGGGATCGAACCACGGACCTCAATGTGTGAACTGATTGCGCTACGTCGGGCACGTTTCTTTACACCTGCTGTCCCTGTTCGCCTAGCAGTAAGTAGGTACCTAAGTGTTAGTGGACTGGTGTGAGTGGCATTTTGGGGGACAATATTGAAGGGTCCCAGTGTAAATAAGACAAGACAGTCCTCGCACAACGACTTTCTTGGGTTATCCTGGGTGGCAAACTCTCTGGGCTAAAAATTTTATCTTATGTTAACAGAATTGGAGGTAAACTGGGAACAAAGAATCTAAACGTATCACAGGTGATATCTCTGTTTGATAAACAAAAACATGCATTAATAATGGCAGAATTACCTAGAACAGTGAATATGCTCATTCACCTCAGATAGCTATATATATATACCCTCTGTGACCCAGTACTGTTTCTTACTGCTTTGAAAAGCTCCTGGAGAGTGAAACGTTGCCACAATAAATTATCACATAAGTTACATCTGTATCTTTTTACCTAACGAGATTCATACAGATGGTGCTGGTAACTGATAGAAATAAGACTGGCTAAGGTAAATATTACTCAATTTGTATGATATATATAAAGCTTAAAATCGACAATGACCCTACTCTCTCTCTCTCAATCTCCCTGTTTTGTTTCATCCCTGTAACACCTTCCTAGTTCAGTCACCTCCCTCGGTTTATCAAGAGTCTAGAGGCAGGCGCAACAGGCGGCCCTCTGCTGCGATTACACACCCAAGCAGGAGGGCGCCAATGCCTCTTATTACCTTCGGGAACACCACCTCTGATGCTGCCAAAAATACCTCATGACGGAGGCTTCCTCTTTGAAGGACACGGGACCAGAATAACTCACCCAAGTTATTTATACTCCCTGTCCATCCTGCTCTGTCCTCCCCTCTTTTATATAAAACATTATCACATAACTGGAACTTCCAAATATATATATATACATATATATATATATATATATATATATATATATATATATATATATATATATATATATATATATATATATATATATATATATATATTAGGATCGTCACGCACCAGGAGCCTGATCAACCAGACTGCTGGGGATAGACGAACGCCGTCCAATGTAGGGTCCACAGCCGGGTTAATCAGGAACTCATAATTTCCCTTTTGAAGACAGAAGTTTGTTAATAATTCCACTTATCTATGAGAAAAGTGCATTGAAAAGCTATCTTCCATTTACACTTACTGAGTTATCTATTTAGTGTGCTCATTATTCCCTTTCTTTCACTGTGGGTATACTGCACTTGCCGAGCCTCTTGCTCTCTTGTAGGGAGTGATTTCTTTGTGCACATTTGGGACCAGTCCCTCCAGAATTTTTTAGGCGTGAATTCTGATGCATCTTCCTCGCCGTTATAATTCCTTCAATTGAATTTCCTACCATGAATACTAGTATTTAGCATTTTACAGGCGAACTTCAGGTAGCAAGATATTAACCATTCTTAGATAATCAGGAGCACTTCGCAGTGCAAATGTCAATGTTTACTAAGAAAATAAAGGTCACTTACACGAAGTGGTTCCACGAAACTTGCTTCCTAAGATTATAAAAATGAACGAGAAAATTTAAGACACACTCACACACACACACACACACACACACACACACACACACACACACACACACACACACACAAAGTCATGAAGATCGGAGAAGGACAAAGAAGACCGCTGACAGAGTACAGGCTAGGTGGACAAGGGCTACAAACCTCGGCAAAGGAGAAAGACCTTGGGGTGAGTATAACGCCAAGTACGTCTCCGGAGGCACACATCAACCAGATAACTGCGGCAGCATATGGGCGACTGGCAAACCTAAGATTAGCGTTCCGTTACCTAAACAAGGAATCGTTCAAGACACTGTACACCGTGTACGTCAGGCCCATACTAGAATATGCAGCACCAGTCTGGAACCCACACCTGGTCAAGCACGTAAAGAAACTAGAGAAAGTGCAAAGGTTTGCGACAAGGCTAGTTCCACAACTCAGGGGTCTGTCCTATGAAGAAAGGTTGAGGGAAATAGGACTAACAACACTGGAGGAAAGAAGGGTCAGAGGAGACATGATAACGACATAGAAAATACTGCGGGGAATCGACAAGGTAGACAGGGACAGGATGTTCCAGAGAGGGAACACAGAAACAAGGGGACACAACTGGAAGCTGAAGACTCAGATGAGTCAAAGGGATGTTAGGAAGCATTTCTTCAGCCACAGAGTAGTCAGGAAGTGGAATAGTCTAGAGAAAGATATAGTGGAGGCAGGAACCATACATAGTTTTAAGACGAGGTATGATAGAGCTCATGGAGCAGGGAGAGCAGAGACCCAGTAGCGGACAGCGAAGAGGCGGGGCCAGGAGCTGAGCCTCGACCCCTGCAACCACAATTAGGTGAGTACAATTAGGTGAGTACACACACACACACACACAGCCCCCGGTGGCCTAGTGGTAAAGCTCTCGCTTCACGCACGGAGGGCCCGGGTTCTATTCCCGGCGGGGCGGAAACATTTCGAAGTGTTTCCTTACACACACACACATACACACATACATACAACAGGCCTAGTGTCAAATCGACATGTGCCTAGGACAAAATGGTAACTAACTAACACACACACACTCACCGAGAAGTGTATTTCTTTCAAGAATATATGTGCTGAATATTGCTTTAATCCTTATTACAGAGATTAACGTATTCTTTTTGGTGGTGACAGTGTTACGTGCAGTTTTGATGACCCTAGTGTAATCAATAGGTGTGCGAGATAAGACAGGTAAGAGATGCCTAATAAGCACGTAAATAGCAAGAGATGCCTAATAAGCACGTAAATAGCAAGAGATGCCTAATAAGCACGTAAGTAGCAAGAGATGCCTAATAAGCACGTAAATAGCAAGAGATGCCTAATAAGCACGTAAATAGCAAGAGATGCCTAATAAGCACGTAAATAGCAAGAGATGCCTAATAAGCACGTAAATAGCAAGAGATGCCTAATAAGCACGTAAATAGCAAGAGATGCCTAATAAGCACGTAAATAGCAAGAGATGCCAAATAAGCACGTAAATAGTAAGAGATGCCTAATAAGCACGTAAATAGTAAGAGATGCCTTATAAGCACGCAAATTGTAAGAGATGCCTAATAAGCACGTAAATAGTAAGAGATGCCTAATTAGCACGTAAATAGGATACTTGATTTTCGATGAGGTATACAAATTATCCTCACGTTTATGTAAAAAAGATTTAAGACGTGCGTAACGCTGTACTTAATGAGTAGGTCGATCTTAAGAACCATCTGGCTTACCTCTGACCTGATTAATATCTTTGCTCTCGACGGCTTTTGTTTTCACGCAGCCTGCCTGAGGTCAGCCTTCCCCGCTCACCGCCCTGTCAACCACACTGTGCTAGTGACCGAAGGCCCACATAGCAAGCACAACCCGGCTGATACGACACCTGAAACAAGGAACTGCCCCTTTTGAGAAATTCGTCGTCCCGACAATGTTTCTGATACCTGCTGTATGTTATTTTACGAGTTATCATGTTATTTTATCATACGTTATGTTTTTTATCATACGTTATCATGCTATTGTATCATAAGTTATGTTATTTTATAAGTTATCATGTAATTTTATCACGAGTGGGTCATATGACAGAGGCCCTGAGCTGTCTTCCCGGTCTACCCGGTGGTAAATTTAAAGATGACATTAAAGTGATTTTAAGATTTCCATGACACACATAAGAGAGGAGCACCACAGGAGGGCAGTGGGGCTCCCGCAGATGCAATGTTCAACATCGTAAAACCTGAATATATTGCGAAAAAATATTATGGTGAGCTGGACAAGAAGATAAAAATGGAGAACGTTTTAGAATATTGACCATTGAATATACCATAAAGTTCCCTCTTCTTCCCTCTTTCTCTTCCAAACTCCAACATTCTCTCCTAACTTCAACACTCCCTCTCTAGCTCTCTCTCTCTCTCTCTCTCTCTCTCTCTCTCTCTCTCTCTCTCTCTCTCTCTCTCTCACTCACTCACACACACCACCTACACTTCCCATCTCTCTCTCTTACACACACCACCTACACTTCCTCTCTCTCTCTCACACCACCAACACTCCCACTTCCAACACTCACCCACCGCAACACACTCTCCCACCAAAACTCCTTCCCTCCCACCTCCAACACTCCCTCTCTCCCACCTCCAACAATGGCGTTCAGTGCTCATTAACACATCTCTAATAAGCAACGACATGCTGATAATGTCTGGTCTGCACATCAGTGGAAATGTGTGATAGTGTCGCGGACGACCCCGCTAAAATAACTCATGCTTTTTGTCATGTAATTCAGCAATCATGAGGCTGAAATTACTTCCTCTTGCATAAATAATGACAACACAGACTTAGAGTTTTCGCCAACCTTTCTGACGTACAAAAATAAAAAAATCAATATTAAAAATCCAGTTGGCACACACACACGGAACTGTTAGTGTTAGTGGCACCAGAACCACCAATACGGTGTCTTTACCACCAGTATGGTGCCAGTACCACCAATACAGTACTACTACCACCAATACAGTACTAGTACCACTATAAAATAAGGGACTGGGAACACAAAGGAGGAGAATTAAAAATGTATGAAATTTTACATTTATCGAACCCTTCAACTTCTACAAGAGCGTATCCTTAAAATTACACACACACATTATATATGTAAATTTATATATATATATAATATATATAATTATATTTTATATATATATATATATATATATATATATATATATATATATATATATATATATATATATATATAGGATGGGGTCCACCTCTGGTGTCAATTGTGGGACCCATTGCCTCGGAGAAGTGGATAAAAAGACTTCAAGGAAGAATATTTAGATTTCTTTCTATATATATATATATATATATATATATATATATATATATATATATATATATATATATATTGAACATCATTATGGCGGAAGCGGTAAGAGCAACACTTACAAAGAGATGGACTCTCTTGTATTAGCAGAGGAGATAAGGAAAGACAAGCATAATAGAGTTATTATATACATTATAAAGATGACACCCTGACATTCGCATTACAAGTGGATGATGGGGTTGGAGCATTACAAGTGGATGATGGGGTTGGAGCATCACATGTGGATGATGGGGTTGGAGCATCACATGTGGATGATGGGGTTGGAGCAGCATCACATGTGGATGATGGGGTTGGAGCATCACATGTGGATGATGGGGTTGGAGCATCACATGTGGATGATGGGGTTGGAGCAGCATCACATGTGGATGATGGGGTTGGAGCAGCATCACATGTGGATGATGGGGTTGGAGCAGCATCACATGTGGATGATGTGGTTGGAGCATTACATGTGGATGATGGGGTTGGAGCATCACATGTGGATGATGGGGTTGGAGCATCACATGTGGATGATGGGGTTGGAGCAGCATCACATGTGGATGATGGGGTTGGAGCATCACATGTGGATGATGGGGTTGGAGCATCACATGTGGATGATGGGGTTGGAGCAGCATCACATGTGGATGATGGGGTTGGAGCAGCATCACATGTGGATGATGGGGTTGGAGCATTACATGTGGATGATGGGGTTGGAGCATCATATGTGGATGATGGGGTTGGAGCAGCATCACATGTGGATGATGGGGTTGGAGCAGCATCACATGTGGATGATGGGGTTGGAGCATCACATGTGGATGATGGGGTTGGAGCATCACATGTGGATGATGGGGTTGGAGCATCACATGTGGATGATGGGGTTGGAGCATCACATGTGGATGATGGGGTTGGAGCAGCATCACATGTGGATGATGGGGTTGGAGCTACATCACATGTGGATGATGGGGTTGGAGCATCACATGTGGATGATGGGGTTGGAGCAACATCACATGTGGATGATGGGGTTGGAGCAGCATCACATGTGGATGATGGAGTTGGAGCAACATCACATGTGGATGATGGGGTTGGAGCAACATCACATGTGGATGATGGGGTTGGAGCAACATCACATGTGGATGATGGGGTTGGAGCAACATCACATGTGGATGATGGGGTTGGAGCATCACATGTGGATGATGGGGTTGGAGCAACATCACATGTGGATGATGGGGTTGGAGCAACATCACATGTGGATGATGGGGTTGGACAACATCATGGGATGATGGGGTTGGAGCAACATCACATGTGGATGATGGGGTTGGAGCATCACATGTGGATGATGGGGTTGGAGCAACATCACAGCGCCACTAACACCAACACAGTGCCAGTACTACCAAAAACAGCACCAGTTGCACCAAAGCCACCACCACCTCCCTCCCTTTACACAGGTGATTGCCATGGAGGCAGCAGAGAGGTGCACAAACACACTACTCCTGCCCTGGCCTACACTACACCTTAAATACATCCCACTGAACCAGGACACCGAGAAAAGAGCATTTATAATGACTCATGAATTCCAAATTAGCTCCGTGAACATCCGATTTGTGTATTTTATGTATATGTATGTTTGAAGGGAGGGTGGGGATGACAAAAAAAGAGGGGGAGGAAGAATTAGTGAGGGGGAAGGAGGGAGAATTAGAGAGTTGGAGGGAGAATTGAAGACGGGGAGGGAGGGAGAATTGAAGAGTGAGAGGGAGGGAGAATTGGAGAGGGAGATTTAGGGAAAAGAGGAGTGGGGGAGGGAGAAGACTAGGAAACGGATAAGGGACAGGAGGGAGAACAGGAGCGACCGAGAGAAGAGAAGAAAAAGTGGGTACATGTGTAGTGTTCAAATAGCTAGAAAAAAGACAGAAGGGTGGAGTGACTGATAAATGGACACACACAATAAAAGAAGAGAAAGCGAGAGGGCAGAATGTAAAGAGTGAGAATGGCATCATTCATCCCTCGACTGACTAGTATTACGAAAAAATGTTCTCAAAATAAACAGATGATCGCCTAAAGTTCTATCTCATGGCTCCAATTTCATCCTGTGAATAATATAAACGTTAGTTATGAAGGAAACATCTGCGAAGTTTCATTGTGACAACGTTTCGCCCCTAAGTCAAGCTTTATCTAGTACTGATGAAAGCTTGCTTTGATATGTGATAAACGACAAGCTGAAGAATGAGACACACTTGCAACATTTCGAAATCTTTATTAAGGAGACGTTTCGCCACACAGTGGCTTTGTAGTACTTTATTATTTGTCGGTCTTCTGCCTTCCAATCTGTTTGTTTTCTTTTATCCCCTTCTCTCCATATCACGTTAAACATCACTATATTCAACGCCAATCTTCCTTCCCTCTCCTGACAAGTCATCTGGTCAACTTCAAGGTCATTCCAGCCTGTTTAAGTAAGTTTATTCATGTATACACAAATACAGTTACACAGATTATCATACATAGCAGTATATGTGTAGAGAACCTGGGATAAACCTAAAAAGTCAGACAAAGTTACTTATTCCCATTGGGGTCCTGTGTCTTGTCACATGAATCAATTTGCATAAATTTAGAATAGATGAACAAAATATGGGTATTAAGTCTATTACTGAGCCTCACACTATATTATACGAGTCTTAATATATTCCGGAATCCATCATCGAGTCTATAATTTATACCACAAGTTTTACTATATTCCTCGGTCTATCACTGAATCTATCATCATACATCACGTGTCTAACATTATTCTTCAATCTATTTATCACTATACACCATGGACCTTATTATAATCTTAGGTCTATCAGTGCACTCCTGTGACTGTCATCGTTCACTAGAGTTATCACAATATCTCCTAGTCTATCAGGTTACAGCTCAGTACGTCACCATACTCCACCATTATTCACGTACCCTAGAAACTAGAAACTCAAGTTAAGTCACAATGAACGAAGAATTAACGGAGACTTGAACCGTGGTGCTGGCATGTAGCAAGCTCAATGGTATACCACGGTATCACTGCCTTAGTTGGGCCTGCCACATGACAGGACCTCTGTTCGAGTCCCTGTGTATTCTTCTGTTTGTAGATAAATGGTTCAGAGAACCGACAACTTGATAAATTAGACACATGTGCAACACTTGGGTATCTTTATTGAGGAAACTTTTCGCCACACAGTGGCTTCATCAGTTCTGTACAGAGAAGAATGGTTGAAAATCAGAAGGAGTTTGAAGTAATCAGTCCCTCAGGAGTCGATGTGATCAGTCCGTTAATCTTGATAAGAAGGACTGATCACATTGACTCCTGACTGAGGGACTGATTTCCTCAAACTCCTTCTGATCTTCACTATTCTTCTTGGTACAGGACCGATGACTCTACTGTGTTCTTATGCGTGTCGAAACGTTTCTTCAATAAAGATCCCCAGATATTACACACGTGTCTAATTTATCAGTCTTCTGTTCATTCACACAGTACTAGAGTACTTGCGGCTAGAGTACAGGCGTGGAATTATTTTATCTTATACTGTAGTAATTCTTTTTTTAATTATTGGTGTACTGATGGAGGCATGAAATTAAGGGTGACGGTGCAGCTAATGAGATCAATTTTGTTAAATTAATGACTGATGGGAGGTTATAACCCATGAATTATCACATTCCTCTTTTTCATGTTTTTGTTTTCCCTAAAACTAATACACTGGTTAAATTTGACCTGTCAGGACCAGAAGTGACCAAACCTGTCACGACCTGACCTAGACTCACCGATCGTGACCTGACCGAAACTGGTCCAACAAAACCAAAAGGTGACCGAACGATACATTTAAAACGTAAAGTAAATCCACAGTAACATTTCTGGATACTAATATGAACCGCAATGAGAACCAGAAGAACCTCTAGGTAGAGTTATGCTACGTACCTGCAGAAATTGTACCACAACCCCTCCCACCTGCAGTGCTCTATGACCCATACAGGTTTAGCGCCTGTTTATTTCACAATACCAGAATCTTTCTATGCAAACTCGCACACACACTTACACTTAACAGACAATATGTCTACTTGGCAACCACCAATACTACCACTACAACCACCAATACTACCACTACAACCACCAATACTACTACTACAACCACCAATACTACTACTACTACTACCAATACTACTACTACAACCACCAATACTACTACTACTACCACCAATACTACTACTACTACCACCAATACTACTACTACAACCACCAACTACTACTACTACCAATACTACTACTACAACCACCAATACTACTACTACTACTACCAACACCACCAATACTACTACTACTACCAACAAAACCAATATTACCACTACCACTACCAACACCACTACCACTACCAACACCACTACCAACACCACTACCACTACCAACACCACTACCACTACCAACACCACTACCAACACCACCACCACTACCAACACCACCACCACTACCAACACCACTACCAACACCACTACCAACACCACTACCAACACCACCACCACTACCAACACCACTACCAACACCACTACCAACACCACTACCAACACCACTACCACCACCACTACCAACACCACTACCAACACCACTACCAACACCACTACCACTACCAACACCACTACCAACACCACTACCAACACCACTACCAACACCACTACCAACACCACCACCACTACCAACACCACTACCAACACCACTACCAACACCACTACCACTACCAACACCACTACCAACACCACTACCAACACCACTACCAACACCACTACCAACACCACTACCACGACCACACCACTACCAACACCACCACCACTACCAACACCACTACCACTACCAACACCACTACCAACACCACTACCAACACCACTACCAACACCACCACCACTACCAACACCACTACCAACACCACTACCAACACCACTACCACTACCAACACCACTACCAACACCACTACCAACACCACTACCAACACCACTACCACTACCAACACCACTACCAACACCACTACCAACACCACTACCACACCACACCACTACCACACCACTACCAACACCACTACCAACACCACTACCAACACCACTACCAACACCACTAAACCACTACCAACACCACTACCACCACCACTACCAACACCACTACCACTACCAACACCACTACCAACACCACTACCACTACCAACACCACTACCAACACCACTACCAACACCACTACCACTACCAACACCACTACCAACACCACTACCAACACCACTACCACTACCAACACCACTACCAACACCACTACCAACACCACTACCACTACCAACACCACTACCAACACCACTACCACTACCAACACCACTACCAACACCACTACCAACACCACTACCACTACCAACACCACTACCAACACCACTACCAACACCACTACCACACCACTACCAACACCACTACCACTACCAACACCACTACCAACACCACTACCACTACAAACAAAACACATCAACAAGTTCTAGTAATACTTGATCAATCTTATTTTCAAGTCCCTTCTATACTCTTCCATGACCTGATCTTTATTATATTTTGACTTTTATCAGTTATGACTCGCCTTCACTTTTATCAGTTATGATTCATCTTTATCAGCTATGTTTCTTTACCATCACTCAAGATATTAATAAACTCTTTAAAAACATAAACATCGTTTTTTCAAATATTATTTCAATCCCTTGTCTTCTCACTTCCATATCCATTTCTTCCATCTCTATTTCTTCTTACCTTCCCATATTCTCAATCTACGTTTTTATCCGTTATGCTCTAATGCTCTCCCTACCTCCTCTCTCCTCCCTTCCATCCACATAGAGAATGATTAATCATTTCTAATTTCTAAGTCTCTGAATAATCCCTCCCTATCTTCAATTAATCTAGTCTAGGCCTCGCTGCAGTGATTAATTAATTCCATTGTAATTTGTGTTCGGGCAATTTCTTTCTTTCTCTGTCTCTCCCTCTCTCACATCATCCTTAGTTGCTCAGTTCTCTTGTAATTGGGAATTCAGTACTACTATACCTGTAACATACATGTTTAACCAGACGGTTGCTGTCAGATGTTCGCTGCCCACCCCAGAGACATCACAGCCTGGCTAATCGGTTACTTGACGCAGGTACTGATCTAATTACATATAAGAACTTATTCTCCCTACAGCCTCTACCAGAGGATATACGTACAAACACCAACTATCACTCTCTTACCACAAGTCATGAGCTGGCCCAGTGGCTAGCGCGTCGGTCCTGAGTTTTACGACTCTCTGATTGCGGGTTCTATCCCCGTCCCTGATATGGTTTTTATTTTTATGAAAGAGTCAACATGATTAGGAAGGAATTAAATCTCCTAATCTTCAGAACCTTATTCACAGTTCCCTTGTTTACACCTGAGTGCTCTTGTCCGCTGCTAGACCTTACATGAATAACCAAATCTCTCTCACAGAAAGTTCAAGACTAGGTAATGTGATCGGTAGCAAACACACACACACTGTACGATACTGGATCATAAGGACACAACCACCTGATCAAAGACTTAAGACTTGTTTTGAATGACAAACAAATGCAACAATTTACATACACAAGTGGCCCTCCAAGATAGGATGCCTTGATTCTTAAGAATCTTGATCCAAGGTAGCTAGAGCAATCTCCCTGTCCTCGAATCAAACAATTATCTCCTATTCCCCAGATGCTGAAAGCCCATTAGGAATTTAACGCTTATTCGTGATCATAAAACTAACAACAACAATAATAATAATCTTTATTTCTATAAGTACATGTACAAGGTATACAGACCATAGCTGACATCAATGACATACTACTACGTATATAGAAAGATCCTTGTTATGCAGAGCATTTCAGACAAATTAGGTCAGTTTTGTCCCAGGACGCAACCCATACCAGTCGACTAACACTAAGGTACCTATTTTACTGATAGGTGAACATGGACAGCAGATGTCTTATAGAAACACGTCCTAATGTTTTCCAGCCGTACCGGTAGATCGATCCCAGGACCTCAGTGTGTGAGCTGAGTGCGCTAGCGATCGAGCTACGGGACACTACATCACCAAATGCTCTTTCATCAAGACTATATTTTAACGTTTCGATCACCAACGAGCGAAACAACGCGATCAAATAATGGCTTACTCTCAACTTCCAAAACAAAACGTTAAACCATATTCCGTGACACTTGCAACGCCCTGGTATTGCAACGCCCTGGTATTGCAACGCCCTTTCAGAATCACACTATAAAAATATAACATGAGGATCGTAGGAGCTATCATGGTGCGTTGCAAATATAACGTACCAACAGACGCAAGGAACCAACATACGTCAAATATAAAATTAGTAACAAAACACACCAGATGGTAACTAACATCTGTCAAAACACATCTAATAGTACCTAAAATCTGTCAAAAACAAAATGGCACCTAACATCTGTCAAAACAAACCAGATTGTACCAAACATTTGTCAAGACAAGCAAGATGGCACTTAACATGTCAAAACAAACAAGATGGCACCTAACAACTGTCAAAACAAACAAGATGGCACCCAACATCTGTCAAAACAAATTTGATGGTACCTAACATCTGTGAAAACAAACTTGATAGTACCTAACATTTGTCAAAAAAGATCTTATATCACCTAACATCTGTCAAAAAAAATCTTATAGCACCTAACATCTGTCAAAAAGATCTTATAGCACCTAACATGTGTGAAAACGATGCCTGAGCAATTGCAATCACTACCCATCTGTTGATGGAAGTGTTGCAAGTGTTTTGGTTCGTCGCCAGCTAATAAAAAAGAATATAATAAGCATAGGCTATAAATCATCCTCTGTTTCCTCGTCATATTTATAACGAGATGGTAAATAGCAAATAATTGTACTGACCATCTAATGTACACTTTTGTTTTGTTAGACAGTAAAATGGTCAAATTTTATTTACATGTAATTAATTAGAGGTTTCTCAGAAAGCTCATTATCTCAATACTGCTCCTGGGTTCTCTCCAGATGAATTAAGCATGGAGCAGTGTTTTGTGATTGACTGACTGACTGACTGGCTGGCTCACTGACTGCTTAGGTGACTTAGGGGCTGACTGACTGCTTACCTGAATTCAGTTTACTTCTGTAAAATCACAAGTGTACATATAAAAAATGACTATAATCATAACCATAATTTTTTAAAGAGGTGGACGGGTAAGCCAGTGGAAGGCCTCGGTCACATGACCAAAAGTTCCAGTGGTGGGTCAGAAAAAAATTATCCTGTTTCCTGACAAATCTTGCCTAACCTAACAAGTGTAGAAACATGCGAGGATGATAATAACAATTAAAATTATATGTGAATTCCCACATATTCCTGTCTGTCAAGTTTGCAATGAATCATATACCATAAATTAACACAGGTTTTATCTATTAACTTCCTTGATACCAGTGAAGGGTTCCATGGTTCGAACCTCCGAATTTCCTGGCCCTATACGCTCTCTACGAGTTTAGCGCTCCTCAAAGAATGCAGTTATAAAAATAATAATTAATAGTTTTTAATACATCTATTCTTATTTTCACATGTCAACTGGAGTATACTATTCACTTTAAAAAAAATATTTATAAAGCGAACTCGAGAAGATTTCCTCATTTTATGTCAATTTGCAAGCAAGCTGACTTCCGCACACGGGCAGTGGAATATGCATGAAGACAACCCTGGTGGTGAGGGGCTCTGAGAGAACCCACAATCCAATTTCAGTAAAGTTTCTGCTATATTGTAACAGATATTCCACCTCAAGAAAGAAATAGAAAAGTGTCTCTGCTCTCCTCACAATTTTTTGTTGAGCCCTGATCACACACACACACACACACACACACATATATATATATTTATTTATTTATTTGTGTGTGTGTGTGTGTGTGTGTGTGTGTGTGTGTGTGTGTGCAAACAATTGCAGACAGGCGATCTTAACACTGCAAGACAAGTCAAAGGGGGTGGAAATCTTTAGCTCAAGTACTTTCACACTTGTCAGTGCGTCATCAGGAGCTGTGCAATGTTGGAAAGGTAGCAACAGGAGAAATGAGGAGAAGTTTTCTCGGATAAGGGCAGCGTGACTGACTCCCGCCAGCACCTCTCTCTCTCTCTCTCTCTCTCTCAGAGGTGATGACGCACTGAGAAGTTTGAAAGTACTTAGAGCTAAAGATTTCCACCCCCGTGGAATTTATACAGAAGAAGTTACTAGCCCTTTGCGATGCAATGCGATGCGACGCACACGTCTTACGATGACAACACAAGTGCCAGTTGAGATGCATCTAGGAGAGGCGCTGAACATTGTATTTCAAGAATACTGCTCGAGGTCGCTCTCAATTTTTAAAATTACGGGAAGCCTAGACTATTAACCAAATATATTCAGTTAATGTATATCAGAGAGAGACGTCAGCATGGATCCTGATTAATAAATGGGGCAGCCTATAACCTGAACACATAGTTGGAATTATGTACTCATCTTTTAATTAAAGACGTCGGCTACAAAACGACTATAACAAGAGTGACAACTGAAGCCTGAAAACATGCATCAGGTACGAGTCTTCTGAGACGTAGGACAACAACAGTGAAGCTTCTGAGACGTAGGACAACAACAGTGAAGCTTCTGAGACGTAGAACAACAACAGAGAAGCTTCTGAGACGTAGGACAACAACAGTGAAGCATACATTGGTTTAGGGGGGAGGGGGTAAACTGGTATTCAAAATAATTTAGAATTAAGTTGACATATTAATTAAGGAAAACAATGAAAGTTAAGAAAACATCAATCATCCCTTACCCTTTCTGGTCGAGGATGTGAATAGGTGCGCTCTGAGTGCGTAGGTACGCTAGCTGGGCCCTCTTCTTGGCTACCATCCTTCGTGACATTTCCAATCACCTGAGCGGCTGGTTTTCCCCGTTGAGATAATCCTTAATCCAAGCTTCTGGGTTCCGATTGGCTAATAGCAGCTAACAAATGCGATAATTAACGAATAATAATACACGTGACATCACACACAGTAGGATGATTCTGCATTTACTAATGCACTACGGTAGGGAAAACGCCAGGGAGAGGTTTCTGCCAACCCCACATTTAACAAATGGTGATAAGCGAGTGTTTGGCGTCAATATACGCTGTGCACCTCACGAATGATGCTCCTGCACTGAATGACTCTAGAGTTTGTATCTATAAACTCAAATGGAAGAATGAAGAATAAAGTCACCTGGGCAACATCTCGATAACAGATTCATTCACGAGAGAGATTAACTTGAGGGGCAGAAGTGGGCAGTGGCGTCCATGGTTGAGAGGTGTCTGAGGGAGTGAAGATGGGGGAGTAAGAGGTGCCTGAATGGCTGATCTCCATAGAGTGCCACCTCCTGCAGGCAGTGAAAAAACGTGGCACCTTAAAAGGAAGCAAGCAAGGGAAGGCACAAGACGACAACATTAAGTAAGCGTGACAAGGTAACAAAGTCGTGATATTAGTAAGGCTAAACTCCGGAGTTTAAAAGACTTGTAGAAAGTCGTGCAAAAAAATCACAAAGGTATGACTCAGAAAGTTGCCTCAAGAACAACAGGGACGCAGCAGAGTGGTCGTGACACAGGCGTTACCAGCGTCACGAGGACCACAAGAAGGCTGGTGTGACGTCAGCATGAGGAGAGTTAGAGAGGATAGTGTTAGGGAGAGGGAGGAGAGAAGGTTTGAGTGGCACAGCAGGAGATCCCAGCAACACTGGCGCCTCTTTCAACCAATGGCCGCAGAAACAATCACCTTTGAACTCGCTCGCTCATTTTCTTCCTCTTTCTTTCCGTAATCCACAATATTTTTCTTCCATTTGATAAGTCAAACTCCCTTAACCCACTTTAACTATATATTAAGTTCGACTCTGTATTTTCACTATCTTTTTTTTTTTTTTTTACTTCTTGGTTATATTTGCTTTTCGCTTATTTCAGCAACACATGGGCTTCTTATAGTACAATTTAATGTAAAATTTTAGAATAAACGTTTCCCTTTCACTGTTTTTTCATGATTAAATTTATCTTGTTGACGGAAACACAGAACACACGATAACGACGGATAATATTTGAAGTAACCCGTGATTATCCCAGTGCTCAGGAGAGCACTGCTTTGTCTAACTGGTCTACATATTACACACAATTTTCATATCCATTTACCGTTCACATATTAACACCATCTGTTGTTTTCTAGTGGGAAAACACATACCACCACCACATAGAGCTGAACACTATGTCTTGCGACATAAATCAATATCCATTTTAGTAATATAAACAGCAGTGGGAGCGTCGCGGACCTTGGCGTCACCGTCCTGTCAAAGTCACATGTAAACATCTAGTTCTTCCAAGTGTCCACAATGGAAAAACTTTCGCTACGCTTCAAAGATTTTAAAACCTAAACAAAAAAAAAAATTGAAAGATTAAGTAAACATTAAAAAATATTCAGAACTCTTCACGGGTAAAATAATTAAAATATCAGTATTTCCCCTTTGTACTTTATAATGTGCCAATGTGGGAAGCTAATTGGAACCAGGAGTGAGCCAATTTATGATCTCATAAACAACGGAGTCGGAGAGTTCCTGGATCCAATACAAAGAAAACTCAAATATAAAATAAATGATGTGAGTGTAAGTTATGTGTGAGAGTCATAAACATGAGGGAGACTAGTGGTTTACAATGAGCTTCAACACTCTACATGAGGGAGCATAGTTTACAATGACCTTCAACTCTTCATCCACCAGCCTGGAGAGGGGGGGAGGGGGAAGAGGGGGAGGGGGTGAAAGTAGTGGATTACAAGAGGTTCAACCCCCCATACTCCTACCTGAGGGAGGAGAAGAGTTAAAACTGCACTGTCGTACCAACTTAACATTATTCCACTACGTTCATTACTGCTATACAATACACACAAAGTAGATAAATAAGACGTATATGCAGCGCCTGGGTATCTTTATCTTGTAGACGTTTCACCGTGCAGTGGCCTTTTACACTAAACACAGAGCATATTACTGGACACACAAGAGAAGGCAATCAGTCTTGATAAGTGTTCATACTGGAGACAGTAGAGGAGGTTATCAGTCTCTCAGCCTTGACAGGTGGAGACAGTAGAGGAGGTTATCAGTCTCTCAGCCTTGACAGGTGGAGACAGTAGAGGAGGTTATCAGTCTCTCAGCCTTGACAGGTGGAGACAGTAGAGGAGGTTATCAGTCTCTCAGTCTTGACAGGTGGAGACAGTAGAAGAGGTTATCAGTCTCTCAGCCTTGACAGGTGGAGACAGTAGAGGAGGTTATCAGTCTCTCAGCTTTGACAGGTGGAGACAGTAGAGGAGGTTATCAGTCTCTCAGCCTTGACAGGTGGAGACAGTAGAGGAGGTTATCAGTCTCTCAGCCTTGACAGGTGGAGACAGTAGAGGAGGTTATCAGTCTCTCAGCCTTGACAGGTGGAGACAGTAGAGGAGGTTATCAGTCTCTCAGCCTTGACAGGTGGAGACAGTAGAGGAGGTTATCAGTCTCTCAGCCTTGACAGGTGGAGACAGTAGAGGAGGTTATCAGTCTCTCAGTCTTGACAGGTGGAGACAGTAGAAGAGGTTATCAGTCTCTCAGCCTTGACAGGTGGAGACAGTAGAAGAGGTAATCAGTCTCTCAGCTTTGACAGGTGGAGACAGTAGAGGAGGTTATCAGTCTCTCAGCCTTGAAGAAAGGTGTTCATACTGGATACTGTAAATGACATAATCAGCCCCACAGTCGTGAAAGGAAGTGTTTATACTGGAGACAGAGATTAGTTAATTAGTCCCTCATCAGTCTTGAAAGAGGGTGTTCAGTCTCGTAGTCAGGAGTCACATTCTGACGTGATATTCAACTTACATAATTTAACATTTCCATTTCTTCCATCTCCTATTTTCTTAAAAGTTAAACTAGGTTAATTTAGATTACATAAACCTATAAAAAAATATTTAACCACAAATAAGTAAATTAAAAAAAAAGAGAGACGTGCGTGATGTATCTAGCAACGAAGTGAGAGAGAAAACACAGATAACGTTAAAAAGTTGATCGTTTATGAGCAGTGATGCAAGAACATGCAACACACAGTGTAGTCTCTGCAACACGCGGTGTTGGTGCATATGTAGCGTGCCCAGCCAAAGAAAAATAAAAGTTTCGAGGGAGGAAGTTGCAATATTTACACAGCACTCTGACCTATGATGTCACTTTTAGTGCTTTTGTAAAAACCAAAGGTGCATACACTCACACCCAAGCTAAAAAGAGATGTATACACTCACATGCTAACACGGTAAAAAGGTGTATACGCTAACACTCGCGTTTAAAATGTGTATACAATCACGCTGAAAAAGGCGTATACAATCACACTAACACTCACGCTGAAAATATATACACTCACTATCTAAAACCATCACTCAAAAATAAAAACCAGTGTACACACACAAACACTCAAGCTAGAACTGTCATTCAGGAATACAAAACCAATCCCATGAACTAGTAAACACAAAATATATAAAACAAACTTTTGACACAACGTTTTGACTGTGTCGAGCTTACCCAGTAATGACACAGAGCGAAACGTTGTCCCAGTAGTCTGTTGCATGTTAATAATACACAAAATGCGAGATATGACAATTTATTAAGACGACGTTTGACCACCAGGGATTTTATATATGCTCTTCCTACCCATCTCTGTGAGAATTGATAAAGTTTCTAGTGAGTGAGGGAGTCACCCTCTCCTGTGGGTGACTCCCACCCACAGGAGAGGAGTGTTGGGATGGGTAGTGAGGGTGCCAGGGATGGCAAGGGAAATGTTCTTAGGGAAGGCAGGAGAAGGGAGTGAGGGAAAGGAGGAACCTGTTAATCTGACGAACAAGGTTCGAGGCCCCCTGTGCACCTTTGTTTATTCGTGTTTGTGTGCTAAAGGGACTTTCTTCTCTCCCAAACTCTCTACTCCTGTGAAATCGTCTGTTCTCTTCCTTCCCTATATTTCCAGTCTTTCAAATCGCCACAATTCTCTCCGTTCCTTAGACATTAACCTAACTCTAGTGTCTACTATATATAGTGTATATATATATATATATATATATATATATATATATATATATATATATATATATATATATATATATATATATATATTTTAACACACACTCAAGATTAATGCGAAACGTTTCAGTAATAAATTTAAGCAAGTGCTGGACGTGTGTTTGTATTTATCCCAACTAAGAACATTATCATGCCTCGCACTGCACAGTAACCAACCACCCAGGAAATATTTTTCAACTTTTTATATTAAACAAACATTTCCAGCTTTGCTCCCTCTGAATTTTCTATGCAGCGACATTTTTTTACCTAATAAAAAATGGAAAACTTTTTTTTTTACGAACCGGGTTAAAAAGAGTATTAAATTGGGAAATATATTATGGAGTGTGTGTGTGTGTGTGTGTGTGTGTGTGTGTGTATGTTTATTCACCTAATTGTGGTTGCAGGAGCCAAGTTACAGCTCCTGGCCCCGCCTCTTCACTGTCGCTACTAGGTCCACTCTCTCTCCCTGCTCTTCTTAAAGCTATGTATGGATCCTGCCTTCACTATATCACTTTCCCGACTATTCCACTTCCTGACAACTCTATGACTGAAGAAATACTTCCTAACATCCCTGTGACTTATCTGAGTCTTCAACTTCCAATTGTGACCCCTTGTTGCTGTGTCCCATCTCTGGAACATTCTGTCTGTCCACCTTGTCGATTCCTCTCAGTATTTTATATGTCGCTATTACGTCCTCCCTATCTCTCTTGTCTTCCAGCATCGTTAAGTCGATTTCCCTTAACCTTTCTTTCGTAGGACAATCCCCTTAGCTCTGGGACTAGTCTTGTTGCAAACCTTTGCACTTTCTCTAGCTTCTTTACGTGCTTGGCTAGATGTGGGTTCCAAACTGGTGCTGCATACTCCAACACGAGCCTGACGTACACGGTGTACAGAGTCTTGAACGATTCCTTACTAAGGTGTCGAAACTCTATTCTCAGGTTTGCCAGGCGCCCATATGCTGTAGTAGATATTTATGTGCTGGGTATTATACTCACCCCAAGATCCTTTTCCTTGAGTGAGGTTTGCAGTCTTTGGCTCCCTAGCTTGTAGCTTGGCTTCTTTGACCTTCCTCAATCTTCATGACTTTGAATTTGGTCGGGGTTAAACTCCAGGAGCCAACTGCTGGACCAGGCTTGCAGCCTGTCCAGATCCCTCTGTAGTCCTACCCGATCCTCATCCGATTTATTTCTTCGCATTAGCTTCACATCGTCTGCAAACAGGGACACCTCTGAATCTATCCCTTCCGTAATGTCATTCACATATACAAGAAATAGCACTGGCCCTAGGACTGGCCCCTGTGGGTCAGTGTGCGTGTGCATGCGTGCGTGTGCATGCGTTTATCTGTGGGGAAGGGGGAACGAGGGGTGCGCGCGCATATAATTCTGCTTTACTTGTTTCAGTTATGTCACAAAATTTTATAATCACAATGATTTCCTATTTTAACCAATATTTTTGTAACGCGTGCATTCACATTACACATTCCTTCATTTCACCGGACGCCACAATCCACAATTTTGAACGAAGATATTTTTCCTCTTAAGAAAACATTGTTCTTCCAATCTCCCATTCACTAAAATAATTTTCCTTGTACTCGTAAATTAAAGCACAAAGGTCAGAATACCTCAACTGGTGCGATTCACAGACAACACACACACACCTTACCTGCAGGGGGTTCCGGGGGTCAGCGCCCCGCAGCCCCGGTCCACGACCAGGCCTTGAACATTAATGTGTTTAAATAAATTACTGTTCATGACAACTACTACTATTACCACTGCCACAACCACAATCACTAATACTATTCTACTACTAATACTACCACCAAACTACTATTACCACTGCCACAACCACAATCACTAATACTATTCTACTAATACTACCACCAAAACTACTACAATTACCTTTACATTCTTATATATTGTCAAGTATTTTCGTCACCTAAACCATCTAACATTCTCCTGACAAGTCTTAACCGATCTGTCTTCTGGTTCTCCTCATTATTTCGCTAAGTTGTCACTTGATAATGATCCACCACGAACACAAACGTAGTCTCAAGTTTTCTCTCCAACGTCAGTGAACCTCAGAGTTTACAAATTATTTTTTTAACGAGGAACTATGATACTATTTTTTCCCCCAAATACAAGTGTCACAGTTTAAGACAAGATTAATCCACCTTTTACCAATGTGCGGAGGTGAAAAAAAACAGACACAGATGCAGTATAATGTGATCCTTTATTGACAACGTTTCGCCCACACAGTGGGCTTTATCAAGTCACGAATAGAATCATCTGGGTAGAGTACATGAGTATTTTTCCATCGTGTCGGTATTTTATACTTTTTTATCTCCAATGTATGGAAGTATGGAAGGCAGTTTCTGTTAGGTTCTTAAAAAAAATGATCCATGCGTGTTTAGCGCTTAGGTCCTTTTTGTATATAGGAATACTATTAAGCTCTAATATCTAATAGTTCATAAGGTCGATATTAATCTCTGGCTGAAGACGACGCAATATTGGCAGTGAGAAATGTTTACCAATTGGCAAGCAGAGGCTGTTTGTTTGTTGTTGGAGGATGAGGAGGAGGGAGAGAAGAAAGAAGAAGGAGGGAGAGAAGAAAGAAGAAGGAGGGAGAAAGAACTGTGAAGATAGATAACGAGTTTCTTTGTGCTACTCACAAAAGTTTATTACACACACACATTATATATATATATATATATATATATATATATGTCGTGCCGATTAGGTAAAACTGGTCAATTAGCAAGAACTCGTTTAAAATTAAGTCCTTTCTAAAATTTTCTCTTATACGTTTAAAGATATATTTTCTTTCATTTATGTTAATGTAAAAATTTATAATTTTGAACCAAAAGAAGCTTAGAAAACTCACCTAACCTTATTATAACAAGCGCAATTTAATTTAGCCTAACCCAACTAAATATATTTTAGATACGATTACAATAATTTAATAATAAACAAACACAATGAAATATATTTTTATCGTTAAGTTCAGAATGATTTTGGCGAAATTATTGCATACACAAATTTTCGCTTGGTTGAGGATGTGGAAGAAACCGCAAGACAACACCTCACGATGACAAGGTGGTCATAAGAAATAGTGTCAAGGATCCCAATAAAACCAGCAATGATCTACAGAGAGATCTGGCTTCAGCTGGCGTAAATGTTGATTCTCCAACTGTTCGACGAAGTCTCCTTAAAGTTGGCAAAACTGCCAGAAAGCCGTTAAAGAAACAATTATAGACTACTGCTAGGAAGAACATACGGCTGCGGTGGGTACTCGATCATAAGGAATGGCCTACAGATGAATGGAGAAAAGTTATATTTTCAGATGAGGCTAATTTTGAAGTAAACATGGGTATAGATCAGTGGTAGTGAGACGGAGCAAAGGCAGAAAGGACACATTCAATAAGCGGTTAAACACCCACCTGAAATGTTTGAGGAAAGTTTTACTGCTAAAGGCCCTGACCAGCTTGTTATTGTTGAGTGAACAACGAACATTGACATATACAAGGCAATCCTGGCAACTCATTTGCTTCCCACTGTGGATAGAGACTTTCCTGATGGAGCAGGCATTTATCAGTAGGATCTTGCTCCATGCCACACTTCCAGAAAAATGCTGACATTCTTCGAAGAAAGTGGACTAAGTGTTTTAAATTGGCCTAGAAACTCTCCTGACCTCAACCCAATTGAGATTCTATGGGCAGTAACCAAACGCAGGATCGCGAAACAGCTAATCACTGTTGTTATTAGGACCTGGTACCAAGACGAAGAACTTGCAAAAATGTGTTCAACATTGATCGATTTTATGTCAAAGTGTGTAGCAATGCTTATAAAAGCAAAGGGAAGTCATCTCTCTTATTAAATCAATTATCTGTCATATCACTGCCGTGTATTTTTCAAATAAACATTAATTTTCCTAATAAATGTCTTATTTCATCACTGTCCCGATTAATATGTACACTACTGTATATATGTAAACAACCATTGTCAAAAATAGTGAAATTCAAAGCACTTTCGTGATTTCTCACTTATCAACGTCCTTGATAAAGAGAGAAATCACGAAAGCGCGTGGAATTACGCTATTTTTTCACAGTGGTTGTTCTGCATATTGTGATATAACCTGTTTGTGATTATATATATATATATATATATATATATATATATATATATATATATATATATATATATATATATATATATATATATGTAATAAATATACCTATTGGTAAAAAAAAAAATGATAAGATGGGGTGGGAGGGGAAGTGGAATATTCAAATGGCTTCAGGAAGAAATCCAAATATTCTTCCTTGAAGCCTTTTTATAGACTTCTCCGAGGCTATGGGTCTCACAATTTGCATCAGAGGTGGACCCCATCCATATATATATATATATATATATATATATATATATATATATATATGTCGTGCCGATTAGGCAAAACTGGTCAATTAGTAAGAACTCATCTAAAATTAAGTCTTTTCTAAATTTTTCTCTTATACGTTTAAAGATATATTTTTTTCATTTATGTTAATGTAAGAATTTATAATTTTGTACCAAGAGAAACTTTGAAAACCTACCTAACCTTATTACAACAAGCGCAATTTAATTTAGCCTAACCCAACTAAATATATTTTAGATACGTTAACATTAATTTAATAATAAACAAACACAATGAAATATATTTTTTTCGTTATGTTCAGAATGATTTTCGCGAAATTATTGCATACACAAATTTTCACTTGTCTTATATGGCAAGGTGAGCGTTGCTATTTAAGCCAAAATCGCAAGTTTTACCTAATCGGCACGACATATATATATATATATATATATATATATATATATATATATATATATATATATAAGGTACCACCTCTAGAGCTGTACTGGGGACCCTCAACCTCAGAAGAGAATAAACGTACTTCAGGGAAAACCCAAGGTTTTCCTACCACCCCTTATATTCTATATTCTATGTGAACTTTATTTATAGACAGAATACACTGATAAAAAATACGTACAAACATGAATACATTGGTACAGTATATCAAAGATTATGAATCTCCTCCACCTCTAGTGTTAATCATAAGGAACCACATCCTTAGAAAAGTAAATAAAATGCCTTAAAGGAAAAATAAATTAAGCGTTCTCTAGCAGCAGTTTTAGTTTTTCTTATTGTACCACCCCATTATTTTTTGAGGGAAATTTATTTATTTATTGGTAAAGTTATGGTGAGAAATTTACAGACAAAATTACAAATTATAGATGCAAATGCCGGGACTCGATCCCGTGATCTGGCGATCCCAAGAATACCTAGGCCTTTTGTGTACCCATATGCTCTTGCGCTAACAGGATGGATATGGGGAGCACAAAAAACTTGCCACTTCGTCGAAAAAATCTAAAATCAAACCTACGCTCTGTCCATCACAGTGCTAAGGGCGGTGGTAAGCAGTGCCCCAACCAAGTAAATGTCGTCTTGGAAAGGTATGTGCCAGCCACTACTAGCAGTATTATAACAGGATAAGCGATATCTTCAGGGATGGCAGCCTACACCTCTAAAACAACTCTACCATTACATGTACAACTTCTTCACCAGTATTTCCCAGCAAGGTAGAGTGAACTAAGGTAAAATAATCACAGTTTCATAATTTCCTTCGTAGTAATTCATACAAGGTTCCTAACTAACTTCTGGAAAACTGGAAAAATGACTGAGGTGTTTTAAAGTCCATCGAGTACAAGAAATGGTTATTAGGATTACATGTCACCAGTTCAGCACGAGTCCATTAAACGCTAATCCCTAAAATAGGGGTTAAAGTAATCTGGCAGTATACATACAGGGAGATATACACCTCTGGGTGTATGAAATCCAACATTATAGGAAGAACTTCAGTATTATCAGGAAACAAGGAAGCGTATAGCGTATTCTGAATCCAAGTAAATGTTTCAAGATCCACCACAACCTTGTATGACCCCACACGAATATTTTTAATAATAACAATTAACAATTAATAAAATAAATATTAATTTATAATAGTAATAATAATAACGTGCTGTCGTGTTATTTAGTAAAGAAAAGACTAGTAATGCAAAACGTTGCGAATGTAGGAAGAATGATGTTATCGGATGGATCAGCAGGTAAGAATGCATTGAGGTAGAGCATTCTGATACTACTGCTGCCAGCCTCTTGATGCATTCCTGAGAGATTACATCGTACATGAACATTTACGTCCCTCTGTTTCAATATACAGCATTTTCCTTTTTCGCAAAGATGTCTTGTAAATTTTAATGATGATGATCTGACTCGACGGCTAGATCACCATCACTTTAAACTGCTTTTCACTAATGTCACTTTCCTTGTTCACGTTCTCTCTCATTTTCGTTCACTCATTTTTATGGTAAGTTTATTCAGACGCATTTCACAGGTTCAGGGTCTTGCATATATTTAATGTAGTAAAACACGTGTGTAAATTAACTTATATAATACAATAAAGTCAAACATATTGACTTATTTCCAGTGAGATCCTTACTCTGTCATTATCTGAATGTGACTCTCTCATTTTTCTTTTCATCTCTGTTTGTCCGTCTCTCTCTCTCCCTCAACTTATCTATTAAGAAATTTGTTGCCCTGGCATGGTGTCTCGTCCACGCTGGCTAAACCAGCACTCAGGTGGTCCAAGATTAACAGAGATATTAATGTAGATACACCAGCTAATATACGTAACAACTCGTCTACGTTTACTGCCCACTGCCGTCCCCATGACTTGTCTCGGCCTTACAAGACAAATACATTTGCTGCAAAAGACGCCGGGTGACATTCTTGTCTTAGCGTGTTGTAAAAAAAGCCATAATTTAGCGATAATTTGTGAATCTTATATATTCCAATACTAAATTATCTTATAATGATAATCTGTGATACGTAAATCTTCCAATACTGAATTATCTAGTTTAAAACCTATACATTATCTAGCTGAACTGTACTACATTTTTAGTTTAGTAGACATGTACCGTCTTATCTTGTCTAGTACTAGATTATCTAATAGAGATTTACTGTAACATCTAATTCAACAGACATACACTCACAATTAGAATCAGTGAGCAACGTACAGAATTGTAACTCAATACAATGCACAAAAAATAAGAGATACGATGTCCGTACCTAGATCCCGTCAACACGTCCTTCAAATATCAAGTTCGTTTGTCGGCGTGTTACCGTGCGTAAATGTACGATCTAAGCCTAAACTAAATATTAGTAAATCTAAGTTAGGATGGTTAGGTAACTTATGTTTAACTTATACGTGGCGAATTAATGTAAACGGAAAGGTCACGTCTGGCAGACGGTGAGAAATGCCTCTATTATATATACACACAAAATACACTGTTATATGATTTCGCTAAATTATATAAACATAGAATCTATATAGCATCTATATGATACAACGTGGTATTCCTCACAAGGAAAATATATCGTCGTTGCCTGAGTAGTGGGAAATCATGTCATTGTTTACGACGGAGGATAAGTTGCTCCTGTGTATTTTCCTTTTAAGTAAGCAAGTGCCTTGATGGTATAGAATTAAACCTTGACAACTGATACCAACAAGAAGCGATCAAGGTCCCAGGAACGAAATGTTTGCTCACCTGTCTTATTTCTTAAACCACTAAGTCCCTTGATGCTGGTGAAAGTCCCTTGATTCAAGAAATTTAAGTGATCCTTCCCTTCCTTAGATCAAGTCTCAGCCTTCCCTCCTCAGTATAATAATCTGTAATTCATTTATCTGGTGGGACGGAGACAACTTTAAAAGTTACGGTTCGCTTGTTCACTCGTAACCAACGCTAAGCCTTCGCTAAACTTTTTAATTAAAAGTTCATCGATACTCATAAGTTTATGGCAGTGGTTCCCAACCATTTCCAGTACAAGACCCACTTCTTAACGTAAAAAAAAAAAAATCTCGAAAGTCCACATGCTAATAGCCGTCGGGAATAGACGCTGAAGAATAGAGAGAAAATCTAGAGCTGGCTGGAGGAACACTACTTCCTACGAAGCTTCACGAACATCCTGGGATAATTCAGTGTAAGCCCCCCCCCCAAGCTCCAAGGGTCCAAGACCCCCAGTTTGAGAACCAAGGAACGTAACCCACTCCATGCGACCGTCATGACAAAGAAAATTCATTACTGTTTCCTTGTCATAAACCTAAGATGAATCGCAATATAAGAATGGACGGGAACTCGAACCGCGGACCTTACGTTTAACAGGTTCAACGAAACTATTATTCAGCCATCGAACTTAATAGGATTTTACGAACAGCACATTTGTAAAATCATCCTAGTGTTAACTCGGTGGCTAAGTGATAACATTAGACCTGTTATATGCAAGAACCACGGTTCGAGTCCCAGATCCTGTGAGAAAATGGCAAGCAAGAAGGACGTGTGTGGTTGGACCTCTTTTCTGATATCTGATGCCGACTTTCCAAGTCGTTCTTTAATTTCTTTTCCCTGTCATATTGCATCGCAGATAAAAGACATCCTTTATAATGGAATACGACAAGGAAACACAAAAAGCTGTTGTTCCCACTATATATCTATCGTATTATTGTGCCCACTATATAGCTATCATATTACTGTTCCCATTATATAACTATCATATCACAATAGGGTAGCAGCACACTGATCATACAACAATTTTGCTTAATAAACCTTGCATGCAGACAACACCTGAACTCTTGTGTGTGTCGTATAAAAACAGCGCCTCGGTCACAGGTCACAGATTGCGTCTAGCCTTGACGAGCGCTGCAGGAGTGCAAGTAATTCTACAAGATCATCCATATCCTGCTTATTACCATATTTAAAAGCTTAGATAAACATTAAGGAGCAAGACAATAGCAGGTCGAGCTGGAACACGCCTTCTTGATCACCTTTCAACATTAGATGTACGTAGAGATAATAATCGTAATATCTTCTTTTAGAGGGCGCCATTACCTCGAAAGATCATGTAATAACACCTTGTATGTGAAGTGTTTATCAGTCACCCCTTCCCTTACTTAGACCACTGGATAAAATGACAATAAGGATGTGACATCTTCCTCAATTATTGCTCCTCCTCACACTCAGACTAGAGTAATAATGTACAGACGTCCAGCATGTGAAGTGTTCCTGGGCTACTCCTCCCCAGGATCACCTTACACACATAATCCATTAAGGCAACACTCATTAGCAGATTCTTAAATTATAGCAGAAAAAAATATGTTTGGTTTGCCAAGTTTCAAAGCTATCAACTGAATGAGGGTTATTAACGCTGCATGTTGGGTCAAGACTTTAATTAACCCTAACATAAGATTTACAATAAACGTGATAATATATATATATATATATATATATATATATATATATATATATATATATATATATATATATATATATTATATATATACGCCTTTTCCAAATCCATAAATGCCACAAAAAACCTCTTTACCCTTATCTAAATACTGTTCACCTATATGTTTCACTGTAAACACTTGGTCTACACACCCCCTACCTTTCCTAAAGCCCCCTTGTTCATCTGCTATCCTGCTCTCCGTCTTACTCTTAATTCTTTCAATAATAACTCTACCATACACTTTACCAGGTATACTCAACAGACTTATTCCCCTATAATTTTTGCACTCTCTTTTGTCCCCTTCGCCTTTATACAAAGGAACTATGCACGCTCTCTGCCAATCCCTAGATACCTTACCCTCTTCCATACATTTATTAAATAATAGCACCAACCACTCCAAGACTACATCCCCACCTGCTTTTAATATTTCTATCTTTATCCCATCAATCCCAGCTGCCTTACCCCCTTTCATTCTACCCACTGCCTCACGAACTTCCCCCACACTCACAACTGGCTCTTCCTCAATATATATATATATATATATATATATATATATATATATATATATATATATATATATATATATATATATATATATATATATATATATATATATATATATATATATACAAACACAGCTCTTAGTGTGTATATATACTGAGAAAAACTGATCTCTCCGTGTATATATTCTTCGCAAAAAAATATACTTGTTTTTGTTCTCTCAAACTGAAAAGATTACGAGGATGTAAGAGGCGGACAAATTATAATAAACAAAGAACCATTCTGTCTTGAAATTGTTTTTGGCATCATTATTCTTTCTTATTATAGCAGCGGGAGGACCCAGGGAGACGAACAGCAAAAAACTTTAGTCCAGCTTAATATGATTTATGTTACTGAAAATTTAAATGATAATATTTTTAACAAGACAATGACTAACAATTTTGGCTGGATTTTTAATAATACACTGACAAACAATCTCAGTTGGATTTTTAACAGTAGAATCGCAAATAATCTCTACTGGATTTTTAGCAAGATAATCGTAAACAATTTCGGCTGGATTTTTAACAAGACAATCGCAAACAATATTACCCGCATTTCATCCACTCAGAACCGTCACCGCTGAAGGTTAAATTAAAGTGTGTTCTCCCTAGCACCAGCGCCAGTACAATTATTTAAGATTTAATCGTTTATTATATAAAATTATTCCCCTTGCCACTTCCTGGCAGGCAAATTTTCGCAGTCACGGCAGACATGAGTTTTGGGTAAACAAGACAAGGAGAAGGAAGCAAAGGAAGGAGAAGGGAGAGGAAGAGGCATGAAGGGAGGGGAAGAGGCAAGGTTAGAAAAACAAGGTGTGTATTTTATTTAATTTACATACCTCTAGAACCGTTTTGGTTATTCACTGCCTAAAACACACAATATTTATATCATTATCAAATATAAATTGTCATTATCAACTTGATACTGTGGTGACCAATTAATTCTATTACATAACAATCAAATTGCAAGCAAAGCTATTCACTGTCAATTCTTTTCACATTCCAAAATCAATATTCATGTGTGTGTTATTAGACACAAGCGTCAGTATATATGCACAAAAGGGGAAATGGCTCCACCAATTATGCAGAAAAAAAATGTTTAGTTCTTGGACAAGCAAGCATCCTATGGGAAACATGGCACTTCTCCCAATGAGACCCTTGGCACACACCACTTCAACTGTGCCACCGCGACCCGTGTCTGGATGGAGGAGCAGGTGAAGAGGCAGAGGGAGGGAGGGTAAATGAAGGGGAAGGAGGGTAAATGAAGGGGAAGGAGGGTAAATGAAGGTAGGGAGGGAGAGTTAGGGTAAGGTAGCTCCTCCGACCTCAGGCTCGGCAGTCATTAACCTCAAACTCCAAAAGAAAGCGCTGAGTTATTGCAGCTTTGCTGTTGTTTTTTCTTGCAACACTGCTTGTGTTGCAGAAAACTTAAGGAGGTAAAAGACGGGCAGTTGGTAACACAGTATTGCCAGTGTGCTGCACAACCTCTCTCAAGCACAAGCAAGCGCTCACTCTACAGAGTAAGACAGATGAGAAACATCTGATATAATCTTTCACACTTGTGTCTTACTGATGAACTTGCCACTACTGTATACCATTTATAATACAAACTATGGATACGTTAATTTATTAAAGGTAATAATTTGTATTAAACAGAGATTACCGTCTTGTCTTATAGGTGAGAAACGGGAAGCGAGAGACGTGTGTTTATTATGCTCTCATGTAACGCAGGATCGAGCCTCCAACACTCCTGATACAGCCTCTGATAGGGCATGTCAAGAAGCTGGTAAGAAGCATGTCAATAACCTGGTATGAAGCATGTCAAGAAGCTGGTATGAAGCATATCAAGCTGGGAAAAACGGCTCACGTGTCTGCAACGAAGTAGGTAATATTAGTCAAGAAACAAGTATTTTCTGACGCGGCTCTTAATAATATGGTGACCGGCCACTGGAGATTTTGGTCATCTGACCGAGGCCTTCCACTGGCTTACCGATCCACCCCCTAAGAAAATAAAAATTACCATTTAAAAACGAGGCTAGTCCCGGAGCTAAGCGGTATACGCTATGAGGTGCTAAAAAAGCTAAACCTAGAGACATCTGAGGACAGAAGGACCAGAGGTGACATAATTACAACGTACAAAATAGTGAGAGGAAGTTAATGGTAGGTAGGGCCCGTCTGAGGCAGGTTTCAGGTACACGAGGGCACAACTGGAAATTAAAAACAGAAGAGTCACAGGGATGTTGGGAAATAATTGTGTAGTCTTAGAGTGGTTAGAAAATGGAATGTCCTAGACGGTGAAGTGGCATACGCGGGATCCGTACATAGTTTAAAACACTTTATATTCTAAAAATACTAATAAAATACTACTATTACTACTAAAAATAATAATAATAATAATAATAATAATAATATTGGTCATAATGTAAGTTACTAATTATTATAATTATTATTATTACACTGATAAGGAAACGCTAAGCGCCAGGGATGTGAGAAAAAATCAGGTCTGACAGAAGGAAGGGAAGATTCAATTCCCTGGATCAAGAGCCCTTCACCAGCATCAAGTCACCCCCCTCCTGAAAAGTTTAAAGTAAACAGAACAACAATAATGCTGGAACTTTCACTGGATTAATACTACCTGTAACGTTATTGATGTATTAATGAATCTTTATTGACGCCATTACTGAAACGTTATGAACGCCACTGTATTAATAAAAACTTTATTGCTGGCATTATACTGCTCTGTTTTTAATTACACTATTACAGAAACTGACACTGATGTGGAAAACTAACAGAGGAAGACAAAGTTGATCCCACACATCAGAAACCTTTCCCACAAGGATAGACTGAGGGCCTCTTTAGAAAGGCTTAGAATTAGGGAAAGATATGATTGAGGTGTATAAATGGAAAACAGTAATAAATAAAGAGGAGGTAAATAACGTGCTAAAAATATCTTATCCAGACAAGCCTCGCGGTAATGGGTTTAAGTTGGTACAAAATATATTTAGAAAGGATATAGGAAAGCACTGGTTTGGTAATAAGAGTTGTGGATGGGTGGAACAAACTCCCGAGTACCGTCATTGAAGCTAAAACCTTAAGTAGCTTTAAAAATAGGTTAGACAAGTATATGGGTGGGGTGTGAATTGGACCTGCCTAGCATGGGCCAGCTGGCCTGCTACATTGCTCCTCTCCCATGTTCTATTAGTAACAACAGGAGGCAATAAAATGTATAGTAAGAAAGCACTTAACTCAACGACAGGGACGTAAGCGTTAATTCCCTAGATTAAGAGCCTGTCGCCTGCATCAAAACACCCACTATGCTGGGAATATATTTTTAGGGCAAAGTTGTTTCTGGTGTTCTATGAGTAACAACAAACACTAAAATGTATCATATAAAATCACTTTTATCTACAGTTTGAAAAACCTGTTCATTACTGGAGGTAATCAAATCATTTACCTGGTGTCTCCATCGAGTGCATCGACAGCTTAAAAAAAAGTTCTGTTCATTACTGGAGGGAATCAAGTCATTTACTAGGCGGCGGCGTCAAGTGGAAGAACAGAAAGTTGGGAAGCAAAATCTGTTGATTACCAGGTTTTTGGTGACATTCACGGTGCAAGACTCACGACTTTATTCCGAAACGTTTCCCCTACACATTAGGCTTCTTCAGTCGAATACAGAGGAGTCAGCAGAAGCAGTAGAGATGTAAAGACGATGTAATCAATCCATCACTCTTGAAGTTGTAGTTTTGAAGTGGTCAGTCCCTCAGCCTGGAGAAGAGTTCTGGGACACCAATATATGTACGGTACTGTGAAACAATGCTTCCCTTCAAGCCTTAAGAGAGGACTGCCAAAGTCCCTAAAAATGTCAAAGAGTAACAATAATTGCAATAGTTGCTCAGACCTGAGACCTGCCATCAAACCAAGAGCTTCTTGCTTGTTTAGACACACCGTTTTGTCGTGCCTCAGCCCCTGTGGCAGGTGATTTTTCCCGCTGACGAAAATACCAACAACATCATATGTTCATCTAGTTGCACAACTCAAGACGAGTTAGCACTACCATGAGCCCATGAGACTGCACAGGAGAACCCCCACATACCCACACCAACCCACCTATCTACCCTCCCAGGGCCATTATCAAGTTTCTCATATCAACCATCAATTACCTGGAGTTTAATTACAGTTTGGTGAGGGTTGTAGTGAGCGGTTCCACTGATCTTCCATTTACCTCTGTTATTTGAAACTCAAGTCTATTGGAAAATGAATGGCTTGCTTCAGGATTATCTGCGGCTTTATTTACATGCTTACAAATACGAGTTTCCTGAGATATAACAAGTTGGGAGTCAGTTCAAGGACTATGGATAGAGTATTTCCTTAGAGAAAGTCCTTTATTTAATTCTTAATGTATTTATTTTTATTTTATAATACTGATTTGTAAGGTATGGACAATGTTTTGTAATGCTGGGACTAAAGAAAATAATTCGGTGGTAAGGATAAGCCGATTAGCTTTTGAGGGTTGTATGTGTGGGGGGGTGATGTGAAGCCTGGTGTCTGTTTTCTGACACCATGGCAGACCCAGGGAGGTCTGGGCGAGTTAATAATTTGTGAGGTGGCTTATGTCTGAGCAAGAGGGAGATAACATTTTCTTTGAGTGTTTAAGAGTATTCCTGGAAATACTTATATTTATGGAGAACTGTACCCCAGTGTGTGAATAAGAGTCCTGCAAAAAGTGCAGGTGTTGTAGAGGAGTATGGCTTGATTTTTTGATAGGCCTTGAAAAAAACTATGGGAGGAACTCGCTTTGTCAAACGTCAATATTTTTTTTTGTGCTAAGATAATATATAATGCGTCATTTTAAAGTAGAAATTATAACTAATACTATTATTAAGCTTCTCTATATTTAAGGATTTGTAACATTAAAGGTTACGGATAAAAATAAATTAAGAGCTGTATTATTTTTAAAAGGAAAATAAAACATGGGAATGCAGGAGGGGAAGGAGGAGGGTAAATGTCTCTAGTGTTCCCTTGTGCTACTACACATAAAAGGGTTATGTGTTGGAGAGAGAGAGAGAGAGAGAGAGAGAGAGAGAGAGAGAGAGAGAGAGAGAGAGAGAGAGAGAGAGAGAGACAAGGTTCATCCACCGAACTAGGATAGAGGTTGTACAAGAATGGTATACAATACGAAAGGCATAGTCACTGGTAGGCGGGATTCCCCAGTGGAATCCCGCCTACCAGTGACTATGCCCTCGTCTGCTACACGTCCTTTTCCACCTGACGTTAGTATATAAGCGCCACTCCAAGATGCGACGTCAGAAGACACTCCCCATCATGGGGAGCCACAGCAAGAAAGAAAGAAGAAGATGACACCCTCTACCCAGGGGGCCAATGCCGGGTCACCACTTGGAGAAGACCCGGGCCGGATGTACCGGCGAACATACAACAACAACAACAACCTCTGCTCCAGTAACTCAACGACTTCCGTGATGTTCACACCACTCCAAGGCCGAGGGACTGATTACCTCATCTTTTGTATATAGTTCTACTGTCTTCACACAGTGTCCTTGAATTTGTATTGATAAAGCCACTGGATGGCGAAACGTTTACAATAAAGATGTTGCACATGTGTCTTTATTTCATAGGATAGAGGTGGATAGCATTGCGACACCAATTTTAGAAGGGTAAGCCATTTCAGAACCTGTGCTCAGAACCTGGTGTAGTGTAGATATGGAAGATGTGGACCACCTTACTGTATGTGCATGTTACCATTATAAACATGTATGTATTTCCCTAATTTTTAGTGGTTAACTAAAATATCACTGTACTTGTACACATTAGTGGGTACCCCTGACCCAGAATAGTATCATAAGAATGGAGGAACACTGCAGCAGATCTACAAGCCCATACTAGGCAGGCCCTTCTCAAATTCAACCATGTCCACCCATATATTTGTCCAACTAGCCTATTCCCCCATTAATATAAAGTGATTGATTCTTCCTGCTAAAAAGACTACCTCTATGGTGTGTATTAAAAGTAATGAGAACTGTCCAGAACTCAGTACTAAGTACCTTTCAGGAGATGGAGATATTTTTGAAACACCTGTAATGGCAGATTCAGGAACTGAGTATCGACCCTTGCAAACACAAACTGGTGAGAGAAACACACACACACGACACAGCAACACACAAGCACGCATACACACCCACAAACATACACACTTCTTTAGCCCTAGAATGGTTAGCGAAGTGGGAGAAGCCGGCTCCATAGCTAGCATTAAGAATAGGTATGATAGGAATCACGCAGCCAGAAGTGACCCCAAGAGTAGCTAGCAGAGAGGCAGACGCAGGAGCTGAGACTCGACGCCTGTAACCACAATTAGGCGAGTACACACACACACCACATAACAGGCCAGGTGTTTGGTGACAAGTACTTTTGACAACCGACAACTCTCTCTCCCTCTCCCCCTCTCTCTCTCTCTCTCTCTCTCTGGTACAGAGTTCAAAGCGACATACAGCCAGATTCTTGGCTGCTTATCAAATTCTCTTCTGACGCACCATCATTAATATTTAATAAAAGAGAATGTAATTGAGATGCGTTGACATCATCACTGAATGACGTCACGTAGACGTCAGTGATGACTGTATGTACTCGCGTATATAGGATTGCAGGGGTTTGAATCTCAGCTCCTGGTCCCGATTCTTCTTAACTCACAGTCACACCATACGGACACAACCATACCTGCTGCTAAAACTGATTGCTATATGATTCTACTGCTTTGTATAGTATTCAGTTAAAAAAATCAGATTGAGGAAGGATATAGGAAAGCACTGGTTTGGTAATAAAGTTGTGGATGAGTGGAACAAACTCCCGAGTACCGTCATAGAAGTTAACACGTTGTGTAGTTTTCAAAATAGGTTAGATAAATACATGGGTGGGTGTGAGTTGGACCTGACTAGCTTGTGCTACTAAGTCAGATGCCGTGACCTGACCTGACTAAGTTAAGGCATTGGCTTAAGCCGATAGGAGAATTGGGCCTGCCTCGCATGGGCCAGTAGGCCTGCTGAAGTTCCTTCTTTCTTATGTTCTTATGTATCTTCAGAAGGAAAAAAGTCATTCCCATGCCTCATTTGCTTCCTTAATATACATCTATGCTTCTCTGTTTCCAATCCTTCCTTTCCAACAGTCTGTTTGCCCTATTCAGTACCTTAAATATATTGTGAATTATAATGTCTGTACATTATTTAGTTTATGGGGTGGAATCTCCATGCTGACACTGCATAATTGTTGAATCTAAATATAGTACTGCCGACAATGGTAAGGAACAAGGACAGACACAAAGTAGGATTGCAGAGGAGCGGAAGGATTTAGGAAGGGTATATGTGAAGACCAAGTGTTTACAATGAAGTATAAAAGCGAGTAGTACTTACAGTAAATAAGAGGTAAGAGCTCCTTGTTGCATTTATGGCTGAAGGACAAACGTGTTGCAGAACAAACCTTTACTGGAACGTTTGATTATGTTGCAATGTGTTTATAATAGGTCTGACATACAATAAGGTTCTGAGGGACTTTTTGTTGAGGTACCTGAATGCTCACGTTTAGTTTAGTATGCTGCCGCAGATATTAGATTTATGTGCGCTTCTGGTTATATGCTTGGTGCTATATCCCCCCCTCAGTCTTTTTCACAATCTATATTATTATATATAAGGGAAACGCTAAATTCGTAGTGATCATACAATGGGAAAGGGAGGGAAGCAACTAGCTCCAATTACATTAAGAACTTTTCACTAGCATCAAGGTACTCCTCCCTTGAAAGGTCTGTATTGTGTACTTGGTGTGCAACCAAGTATGACAATCTTGTATATCTTCACTACACTCCCACGCTCACAGTGCTGAGTCAACTGTAAGGTCATTTGTGAGGTAATATCTCAGCCTTATAAGCCTTCTGCTATTCTATTATTTTTACAGTTCCTTGATAATGTGAGAACGAAAACACTTGGAAATTCACTATTATCAAATAAATTTAAACTGACCATTGTTATTCATAGAGAAGAATTTAGTTAAAAAAAATATTCTGGTTTAAGTTAGGTTAGGTGAGGTCTTTTAATTTGGGTTAGTTCAAAAATAAATTATATATTCTGTAAAAGTTTTTTGGGGGATTTTTTTTTATTTTTAAGGGAGTCAGACCTATTCGGCAAGTTCAACTTATTAGGCACAACTTACATATAACAATGCACCACATAATTCTACAAACGGAGGTATATACAAAGAACGATCTCGATCAGCAGGATTCGAACGTGGTTTCGAATCCTGGTGACCGCGATTTCTCTGTATATACCTCGGCTTCTTTCTGCGCGGTGCAATGATATGGTATCGCTCATGTGGTCACAACATACAGGAGGAGAATGACATAGGTGGCGACCATAGCTGCGGCTCACTGGTGTGCCCGGGGCTAGGGAGAAACAGCTTGTAACCAGGCTACCTAGGGTTTTGTGTGCTGAGTGGTCTAAGGCGTCACGTAGGGAGGTAAGCCACCCTCCAAACGTGGGTTCGAATACTGCGATTAGCAGGGGATCGAACCCGTGTTATTTTAGCTCGCCTCGTGGAAGGCCAGCCACAATCCACGACGCTCTAACCACCAAACCATTAATGCTACAAACATCAGGTACCCAGAAGAACTGGGCATGTTTCTTGACACGAGCACATAAGTGGCTGTGGTAAGCTCAGAACTTTCATTCTATAGTTGGTAGCTCGACCACTGAGGGACAGGGGTTCGATTCCTGGCACAAGTGAAAACGTTGGGAATGTTTAATTTATACCTGCTGCCGCTATTCATCTAGTAATAAATAGATACTTGGGTGTGGGTAGCATCCTGGGGGAGAAGATTAAACAAGCCTCTATGACAACTTAACTTTAATGAGTAAATCCGGGTTACTAACCTTCCTGGATAATAATCCGAACAAAATCGTCATCCATTATGCTTCCTCATCTCAATGCCTCTTACTCTGACTTCCTTTCAGACATTCCTTAATCTGGTGAGGTATTTTTCTCGTTATTTCTGTCTGTTCTTCCAGTCTGAGGATTAGTCTCTTTATCGGAAACGTGTCGAATGCCTCCTTACACTCTAGAAATATTCAGTCCATTCATTCCTATCTTTCTTACTTAATCTCTCTCTAGCTGTCGTAAAACTCCAGTAGGCTTGTGAGGGGATTTATTTTCCCTAAACCCATGGTGCTCGTCGTTCAAGAAATCCTTGCTTCTCCACTCTTATCTTTTCAATTACTTTAAGACAATATGCATGCGTATACTTGCTTGGGTGCGTGAGTGACCCTCTGTGTGCGTATGTACGCACCAAGCTATACTCGATGATTTGTGCTTGCGGAGGTCGACACCCAGTTCCCGGTCTAGCCAACTAGACCACATTGATCATCAGTACTGACTTACAGGTTTTTGGTCCATATCAAACGTACTCTTGAAGCTGTGTATTGAGTTTGACTCCACCATTGCCTCATCCAAGTGTTAGTTAGCAGCTGTCAAAGGCACCTGTCGATAGACCCTTGAAATGTGCGTAAGTGTGCGTGAGAGTAGAACAATTTAAAGAACATCCACTTTTAAGATGGAAGGCCTTAATGAGCAGTTTATCCAGAGTCTATAACCGAAGGTTGATGATCCCAGGAATGTCAGTGTATTATGACACTTGTTGGTCCAACTCTCATCTTTAAAAATGTTGTCAGCAAGCGACTGGCGTGGGAATAGTTGATAAACCCCAGGAAGTCACATGCAACTTCTCTTTCCCATGTTTACCAGTGAAGTTAAAATGATGTCTGAAGAATATTCAAGATCAGAATCGGGACACAAAATCAGCTTAGAAAAACTGTAACTTGGTTAACACATTCAAGCTTGGCAAGTTGTCTCAGTGGATGATCAACCCACTAGAGGAGTTAGAAAGTTCTCAAGTGTGTGAAAGAGTAGACCAATCTAGTCTGCAACTTAGACTCTAATAACACCACTCTTAGTCTTACAGTGCGTTCATTTATGAACTTTCTATACTTCTTCATCAATAAAATTTAGTTATTTTAATGAACCTTATTCTAACCTAAATGAAACCTGCAAAGTAAGTATAGTCAACCACAAGAATCAAAGGTAATACAGGAGAGGCTGACTTATGGTAGCTTTAATGTAGTGTAAGGACGTTAATGTAGAGTGTAAGGACGTTAATGTTCAGTGTAAGGACAAGAATGCTCAGTGTAAGACAAGAATGTACAGTTTAAGGACAATTATGTAGTGTATGAACGTTAATGTACAGTATAAGGACGGGTTGTATCCAGTTTACCAGTGGTAGTTACCACTGGTAGTTTACAAGTGGTAGTTACCAGTGGTAGTTTACAAGTGGTAGTTACTGAACATCTTGCGTCTTGAACTCTATCCTATGTTGTGTTAAATATTGACTTAGTCTCAGTATATTTTACCACTTTCATAGTAAAATAATAATGACAACTTTCATGGTCAGTTTCCAAATAACAAATGCCACCTTCACGAGTGAACTCCCTCAGTGTTAGTTGTGAAATACCTTTCCCGTTTATTGTATCCTATCCGCTGATTAATCCAAGCTATCCCACTGTACATTTATCAAGGATGGGGGATTGATTTCGTCAACTGTTGCCAGCTTACATGGTTAGTAGCGAACTGAAAAAGTAACTGGATGGAGAAAAAGTCTCCACTAATATGAGACATGCGCAACAATTAGGTATCTTTATTCGGAATATGATACCTAACTTTTGTACCTGTGTCTTATTTAACTACTTGTCGGTATTGCATACCAGAGTTTTATCCATACCAGCAATATAATGATACCCCTGGCGTCTCGCTACATGTCCTCCTCCACTAACTTTCCTCGCCAGTAAGCTTGAAGGTGTCTTCTTACTTGAACCACCAAACTGTGAGGACAACTTCATGTGACAAGACACTTAAGCATGAGCAGTGGCTGTAACACTTGTACAGCATGGCAGTAATTGCTGGATAGTGAATTAAAAAAAAAAATTGGTAACATTTTTCTCTGAGCGTTTAAATAATTGCTGGTGAACTAATCGTGCATTTAATGTTGCAAGGCTGTTGAATTAGTGAACAGGTTTGTTAGTGTGTAATATTTACACTGTTCATTTATCACACAAACAAGGTATGTACACAGAGAGGTGCGTATCTCTCAGTGAATATACGCTGAGTTTAAACCCCGTTTTAGGGATTAAAGTATCCTTGACCGAGGGTAAATAAGATACATGCTATAACTAAACCATTTTAAGGAAACGTTCCTCCGTCCAATGTCCTTATCAATCCAATGATTGATAGCGAAACGTTTCCCTCATAAACTGTCCTAGTTACAACTTTCTTACACACTTATCGGCGTTAATGACAATTTGTAACCTCACCTGACTGGTGAGCACAGGTGACATGCTGTCTTAATGACCCTCTTGTAAACAACAGTCTTTAAACCTGGACGAACAAAATTTATGCCTTCGACTATAACTACCCACATATTCCACTTAATTATTATCAAAGAATGTGAACCAATCTGTCATTATGTTCATAAACAATAGTGTTACCTAACGTTCAACAGTGCTCCGCTATCCTATGACCCGCGTCAGAAAACACCTGTCCTGTTTCCTGACAAACTTAACCTACAATCAGCACCTAACACGAGGTTCCTCAATGTTCTTAGTCAAACTCTCCTTAAGTAGGTGTAAAAAGTGCCCTCTGTGTGACTTGATCAAACTGAACCCTGAGAGAAACGTCGTCCTGTTCCAGTCACGGTATTGTGCCATTTTTTTATTCTTCATTGGGATCTACACTCCCAACCTATAACCTAGAATATTATTCATATTGTCGTAGCAGTAAACTAAATTGTTTCCTTGGACATTTAAGTAGCAAGGGAGAAAGTCACAATACCGTGGATGGAAAAATGTGTAAATGAACCGTTTCGATCCTCCCTGGGCCATTTTCCTTCAGTTGTGACTTGACATCATATGGTCCAGGACGGACCGAAACGTCGTCATAAGTTTCGTCTCCTAATTTCGGGTTATTTATATATTAATAATACAAAATCTTCAACATAAGGGTATGCTTATATATACCACCTTCCTTCCTTCCTTCTTTACTTCCTTCCTTCCTTCTTTACTTCCTCCATATCTTCCTTACCGGCACTTCCTCATCATCTTCATTATTTTTTTTTATCTATTTCTTATCTCTTTCCTTCCATATTTTTCCTTTCTTCCTTCATATCTCAGTCCTTTCACACTTCCTTCGCAAATCTCTCCTTCCTTCCTCTCTCAGCTCCTCCTCCTCCTCCTCTCCGCCTCTTCTAATTTTTCATTAACATTTCATTCAAACGATAAAAGTGAATGTAATTTCCGTCTTTTCCGCAGCTGTTATACTGGCAGTTTCCGAAATTACCTACCGTATTTTCCAGCATATAAGGCGCACGCTTTCCATCATATAAGGCGTACGCTTTCCAGCATATAAGGCGCACGATCATTACGACTTTATTGCGATAATGAACTGCGTGTGCTTTAATAAAACACCAGCAGCAGTTTTATCAGAAGCGGCAGAGATGCAGCCATACTAACAGCATCACCAGCAACACTACCAGAAGCAACATTACCCAAGGAGCAACAATAACACTCACACAGAAACAGTACCCACAGCAGTTGCGGTACTCGCACCAGCAACCCACAACATGAGTACAGAGAACAGCGATACCTGCAGCAGTGGTTCCTACAACAGCAGCAGCAATAACAATACAAGCAAAATATATCAGCAACAACTGCAGTACCAGCAACAACAGCAGTACCAGCAACAACAGCAGTACCAGCAACAACAGCAGTAAAAGCAACAACAGCAGTACCAGCAACAACAGCAGTACCAGCAACAACAGCAGTACCAGCAACAACAGCAGTACCAGCAACAACATCAGTACCAGCAACAACATCAGTACCAGCAACAACAGCAGTACCAGCAACAACATCAGTACCAGCAACAACAGCAGTACCAACAACAACAGCAGTACCAGCAACAACAGCATTAGCAAAAGTACAAGGGTAACATGGGAAGTCGTAATGTTATTCTCTGGGTCTCCTGACCTGTGTAACAAAATGCTCCTAACGATAACCCTGAATGATGCATTTCCTGAAGCCACTCAGTTGGCAGCTCTTAACAAAAATTACTGACGCCGAAGATGAAAATGTAATCCCCCCCAAAAAGGTGACGATTAAGTTAGAAAAAAACACAAGGTAAAAAAAAATGAAGAGAAAGTCAAAGAACGCAAAAAAATATGAAGGAAAAAAAAAGAAAAAAGAAAATGATCAAGGAAAAAAGAAGACGAAGAAGGAAGAGGAGAAGAAAACGACGACTTGGACGAAGAGGAAGGAATGAGCCTGAGAGTCTGAAGCAGCGAGCAATCAAAGCTCAGGAGAACCATCAAAGGCTTACTGAACCCTCGGGAATTTCCAGTCGTAAGCATTACGAACCGTATACATATATAAAAAAGGAAACAAAAAAGAGAGGACGCCATTAGGAGAATCACGAGTGGAGATTCACGATTGGCCGCTCCTCCTCATTACCATGCAAATCTCATATGGAGTCTCGTAGTGGGTCCTGCGCCTGTCACTGCGTAGAGTCCAAGGCTCAATACCAGTTACTTGAGAGAGAGAGAGAAAACACTTCAGGTCTTGCTACTCACATTGTACCTTCCCTTAAACGTACTCCCGAGAATGAACTAAACACTATGCTATCTATTACAACTATCACTAATATAACTACCATTGCAACTATTTTGTTAGTATGTTACACTTGGTGAGATAGTCTTGGAGAATCAAAGTGTATAAAACACTGGTCAGGGAAAGGATTCAACTCACCTGGAGACAAAAGATACTTAATTTACAATCATATGCTAATTAGTTTTTGTCCTAAAACTAAATACTTCTTACCAACAATTGTCACTGTCCTGGAACTAGACAAAATAATACTTATCAACACTTGTTATTGTCCTGGAACTAGACAAAATTCTTCTAACAATCATTTGCGTCATATTTATTTATACCTTTGCCTTTGATATACTTTCGATAAGTTTCAAGAGTTTTCCAACTCCTGCAAACCCGGCTCGGGGGTCAGGTTCGTCTGCTGCTAACCTGGTCAACCAGGCTGTTGCTGCTGGCGGTCGGCTGCCTAACATACCCATCACAGCCTGGTTGATCTGGCCCATCATACTTTTATAAGTGATTCTCCTTCAATTAACGTCATTCTAGTTACTCTTCACTGCATCATCCCCGCCTCATCCTCACTTTTTTTTTTTTTGTAATTTGTGGACTAAAGTATAACATTCAAGGTGTGATCTAAGCAGTGCATTTTAGTTTCATTTTTTTCTGGTGTATAATCCTGTATCAGTAGATCAACGGTATACAATAACGTTATGCTGATGAACTGTCTCTTTACTGTATTGATAAAGCCAATGGTTGGCGAAACGTCTACAAAATCAAGATATACAAATAACCCTCACGTAGGAGAATGAAACTTAGTACAACCACTACTTCTACAATTATACTACCACCACCACTCGTTCTACTACTCCCGGCCCCGTCCCCCTCACATACGCTGGCTCCCTTCTGTGTGACTAGTTAATGTTCAAAGTCGGAGCGAAACGTCGTTATTAGTTTCGTTCTATGTGCCGGTTATTTGTGTATTGTTCCAATCGCCGTATTGTGCCTTTTTATTCTTCGATACCGAGGTGTTACTAACGTGCTTAATACATTCTTAGAAGCCTAACAGCTTTGTTTATTACCTCTATACACTACTTGTATACACCGATCAAGAACTATACAAGGGTCTCACTTCAGTTTGAATGACTTACCAACTAATTCATTTGTCGTGTTGAACAATAATGTGGCAACGTTATAACATTGTACGTCTGTGTATGTTGGGCTGCCTTAAAGGAAGAACGAAATTTTGAGGCTTCCTCTAGCCTGGCAGCCATGTTTCTAGCTCTTCTTTTCTGTAGACCATGAAGAAGCAACAGGCAGGGGACTCATCCCTTAACAGAAACACAGGCGAGTACAAATAGGAAGCCCGAGTGTCTGGCGCTCAGCAGACGGAGGATCAAGCCTCCACCACGTCTTGCGCTGAATGACTCACGTGAGTTTAGCGCTTAACACGAATTAAGCAATCATCCCTTAATAAAGTCATCTATGTATGTGCAGACACTGCAGACGTTGCTCAGACCTGAAGCTGAGGGAGACGCAAGGCAACTTAAGGGCAACGAACATGAAGCCTAACACCTAAGTGAATGGGAAAGGGAAAAGAAAATGGCAAGGGAACAGGGAAGGGAACAAGAAAGGTCAGGGGGAAAGAGAGGAGGAAGGAAAACAGAGAAAGGAATAGGGAAGAGGAAAAGAAACATGGAAGGGAGCAGAAAAGGGAAGAAGGTAAGAGGGGAAGGGAGCAGGAAGGAGAATAGGGAAGGAGAACAAGGAAGCAGGGAAGGGAAGGGGGAAACCAACAAGGAAGCAGAAGTAAAAGACTGGAACGAGTGAGAACAGGTGAGAGGTAAAGAGGAAGAGAGTTATGTCTGGAGGAGACGATGAATGGGAAGAGACGATGATGAGTGGGAATGGACGAAGATGAGTGGGAATGGACGATGAATGGGAAGAGTCGATGATGAGTATGAGTGAGAAGAGGCGATAATGAGTGGAAAGAGGAGAGGGTGGCACTAAACCCAGAATGTCCTTGCTTCAATCTTATCAGTACTGAAACAGGAAGACATTGAATCAGAGAGATCATAGAGGAAAAAATTGTTAATTTAATTAAGGAAATTTAAATAATTTTGAATTATATCGTTCAGGCTTCCAATTATATCAGCAGTGCTTTCAATTCCTTGAATCAGCAGTGCTCGTAGTTCCTTCTATCAGTACTTTAATTTTATCAGCAGTGCTTTCAATTCCTTCTATCAACAGGATGGAGGGTAGACGGAAGAATGGAGGGTAGTTGGAAGGATGGAGGATAGCTGGAAGGATGGAGGATAGCTGGAAGGATGGAGAATAGCTGGAAGGATGGAAGGTAGTTGGAAGGATGGAGGATAGCTGGAAGGATGGAGGATAGCTGGAAGGATGGAGGATAGCTGGAAGGATGGAGGATAGCTGGAAGGATGGAGGATAGCTGGAAGGATGGAAGGTAGTTGGAAGGATGGAGGATAGCTGGAAGGATGGATGATAGCTGGAAGGATGGAGGATAGCTGGAAGGATGGAGGATAGCTGGAAGGATGGAGGATAGCTGGAAGGATGAAAGGTAGTTGGAAGGATGGAGGATAGCTGGAAGGATGGAGGATAGCTGGAAGGATGGAGAATAGCTGGAAGGATGGAAGGTAGTTGGAAGGATGGAGGATAGCTGGAAGGATGGAGGATAGCTGGAAGGATGGAGAATAGCTGGAAGGATGGAAGGTAGTTGGAAGGATGGAGGATAGCTGGAAGGATGGAGGATAGCTAGAAGAATGGAGGATAGCTGGAAGGATGGAGGATAGCTGGAAGGATGGAGGATAGCTGGAAGGATGGAAGATAGTTGGAAGGAAGACATATTGGAAAAGTTCATCATAACGAGGGATGCAACAGTGAGAGGTGAGAGGGGTGCTATAGTGAGAGATTAGAGAGGGCACGGACGTTCAGGCCAGCAAGGTGTTGGGTTGAACAGCAGCCAGTGTTCACATCACGTACACACACCGCAGCTAGTGTTCACATCACGTACATACACTGCAACCAGGGTTCACATCACGTACACACACCGCAGCCAGTGTTCACATCACGTACATACACTGCAACCAGGGTTCACATCACGTACATACACTGCAACCAGGGTTCACATCACGTACACACACCGCAGCCAGGGTTCACATCACGTACACACACCGCAGCCAGGGTTCACATCACGTAAACACAAGTCACCATACACATTGCAGCTGACACATACACTCAATATTATGATAAAGAGATGGGAGTGGCTATCTTGTCGCCCTAATGCTAAAACAACTTCAAATGTTGTTTTCTCGTCTGTCTTTATCATTCGTGGTGTATTTATTGACTTTATATTTCCTCTGCATTCTTGTATCAACAATAAAGATAGACACATTAATAAATTAAGACACACACAGCACTTGGGTATCCACCGCGAGGCCTGGTCACAGACCGGGCCGCGGGGGCGTTAACCCCCGAAACCCTCTCCAGGTATAATCCAGGTATCAGTCCATTTATCTACGAAGACACATTAAACACTGTGTATGAATAAAATATTTTATTACCTGTTTTAATTACTTCTTACCGTAGGGTTCCAGGTTTACGGGATACCTAGATAATAGGATCAGTAACCTAAGCTGGTGAATTATCACTAAAGTCCTTTAGACTCTACTATGGTTATGCTCTCTTAAGCAAGTAAATAATCCCTTGCAAGACAAAGGTACAGCCTTAAGGGCTACACTCCGCGCCTGAAGGGCTACACTCCGCGCCTGAAGGGCTACACTCCGCGCCTGAAGGGCTACACTCCGCGCCTGAAGGGCTACACTCCGCGCCTGAAGAAACCTTCGGAGGAAACATTACCAATTCTTCAGCAGCCAACAGTCTTACTACTGCTGTTGAAGCCAACAGTTATCTGGTGGTCACGTCGTCTAAACAAGTACCAAGCCAAAGTACTAGTAATAGACAAGTCCACTATAAGGGCTGAAAAAAGACGAAGTTATATTACAAAGACAACTCAACTCTCCCAGATTCAAGGCAGTAAGTGTATAATGATTTAGAAGGGCGCCCCCATCCCCTCTCAGGCACCAAAGCAATGCTCTACCTGTAAACGAAGGAGCACATATGAGATATTTCGAGATATGAAGTGTAACTGCTGTTTCTGACGAGGATATCAAGAAAATGGGGTCTGTGTAAACGATAAACAACTGGTCATATCTCATGAAGAGTAGAGATCCACTCCCCTAAGGGACATTAATCACTAACTAGCGGCTTGACCTGCCTGGGGTAAAAAATAACAGTTGTAATCCTTGAATAAAGAGGCCTTCACAAGCATCAAGGCAGCTGTTTATTACTTAAGAAACCTATAAATCAAATGTAAGAACAGTAAAGTTAGGTCAGGCTTTAATAAGAACTCAAGACAGGGCAACTGGTTTCAGCTTGAAGTTATTAACTAAGAAAGGATAACAGCTCTTAGCTTGTGAAATAACAGTTACGAGGTAGGGCAGGATAACAGCTATAAGCGTGTGAAATAAAGTCAGGAACTCTTAGCTAAAGTGCTAAATAATACACAGCGAGAAGGGTACACCTGGCAGGATATCCTCTTTCGCGTCCCACCAGCCTTCATATCATGAAGGTCTGCTGCTGCTGCTGTTGCAGCTTGTGATTCTCTGCTGGCCTTCTGTTTATGTTATCCTGATATTGTGTTGCTATCCTGCTTCCTATATCCTGATGATGTTTTGGTCTTCTGGTTTCCTTTATCTTATGCTGCACTCTCATACAACTCCTTCCTGATACTGTACTCTCCTGAAACACTGTTCCTGATGCACCACTCTCCTGCAGCTTTTTCCTGGTGTTGCACACTCCTCCAGCAATCCTTTCCTCACGCTGTATTCTCGTGCTTCTTTTCCTCATACTGCAGTCCTGCATTTTTTTCCTGATGTGATTTCTTGTTTCTTTGTCTAATTCTGCTTGTAATTATCATTCTAGCCGGCCGCTGTATCATACCTCAGTGTGGCCGCTGTATCATACCTCAGTGTGGCCGCTGTATCATACCTCAGTGTGGCCGCTGTATCATACCTCAGTATGGCCGCTGTATCATACCTCAGTGTGGCCGCTGTATCATACCTCAGTGTGGCCGCTGTATCATACCTCAGTGTGGCCGCTGTATCATACCTCAGTATGGCCGCTGTATCATACCTCAGTGTGGCCGCTGTATCATACCTCAGTGTGGCCGCTGTATCATACCTCAGTGTGGCGCTGTATCATACCTCAGTGTGGCCGCTGTATCATACCTCAGTGTGGCCGCTGTATCATACCTCAGTATGGCCGCTGTATCATACCTCAGTGTGGCCGCTGTGTCATACCTCAGTGTGGCCGCTGTATCATACCTCAGTGTGGCCGCTGTATCATACCTCAGTGTGGCCGCTGTATCATACCTCAGTGTGGCCGCTGTATCATACCTCAGTGTGGCCGCTGTATCATACCTCAGTGTGGCCGCTGTATCATACCTCAGTGTGGCCGCTGTATCATACCTCAGTGTGGCCGCTGTATCATACCTCAGTGTGGCCGCTGTATCATACCTCAGTGTGGCCGCTGTATCATACCTCAGTGTGGCCGCTGTATCATACCTCAGTATGGCCGCTGCTTCAGTGTAGTGTGTGTCTTCTCACTTCTGCTAGAATCCTCGTATATTAGCAAATAGTGAAGTGGTGGAGTGTGTGTATTACATATATATTATTTTTATTAACACATCGGCCATTTCCCACCAAGGCAGGGTGGCCCGAAAAAGAAAAACTTTCACCATCATTCACTCCATCACTGTCTTGCCAGAGGCATGCTTACATTACAGTTTTAAAACTGCAACATTAACACCCATCCTTCAGAGTGCAGACACTGTACTTCCCATCTCCAGGACTCAAGTCCGGCCAACTGGTTTCCCTGAATCCCTTCATAAATGTTACCCTGCTCACACTCCAACAGCACATAAAGTCCTAAAAACCATTTGTCTCCACTCGTTCCTATCTAACACGCTCACGCAAGCTTGCTGGAAGTTCAAGCCCCTCGTACACAAAACCTCCTTTATCCCCTCCCTCCAACCTTTCCTAGGCCGACCCCTACCCTGCCTTCCCTCCACTACAGATTTATACACTCTCGAAGTCATTCTATTTCGTTCCATCCTCTCTACATGTCCAAACCATCTCAATAACCCTTCCTCAGCTCTCTGGATAATAGTTTTGGTAATCCCACACCACCTCCTAACCTCCAAACTACGGATTCTCTGCATTATATTCACACACCACACACTGCCCTCAGACATGACATTTCCACTGCCTCCAGCCTTCTCCTTGTTGCAACATTCACAATATATATATATATATATATATATATATATATATATATATATATATATATATATATATATATATGAACAACCACTGTGAAAAATAGCTTCCAGTGCTTTCGTGATTTCTCACACTATCAAGGAAATGATAATGTGAAAAATCACGAAGAAGCTTGGAAATTCACTATTTTTCACAGTGGTTGTTCTGTATATTGTGATACCACTTGTTTATTTGTGATCTTATTCCATATATATATATATATATAATATATAAATATATATATAATATATATATATATATATATATATATATATATATATATATATATATATATATATATATATATATATATATATATATATTCTTCTTTCAACACGTCGGCCGCTTCCCACCAAGGCGGGTGGCCCAAAAGGAAAACGAAAGTTTCTCCTTTTACATTTAGTAATAAACACAGAAGAAGGGGTTACTAGCCCCTTGCTCCGGCATTTTAATCGCCTCCTACGACACGCATGGCTTACGGAGGAAGAATTCTGTTCCACTTCCCATGGAGATAAGAGGAAATAAGAACAAGAACTAGTAAGAAAATAGAAGAAACCCAGAGGGGTGTGTATATATATGCTTGTACATGAATGTGTAGTGTGATCTAAGTGTAAGTAGAAGTAGCAAGATGTACCTGAAATCTTGCATGTTTATGAGACAGAAAAAAGACACCAGCAATCCTACCATCATGTAAAACAATTACAGGCTTTCGTTTTACACTCACTTGGCAGGACGGTAGTACCTCCCTGGGCGGTTGCTGTTTACCAACCTACTACCTAAAATATATATATATATATATATATATATATATATATAGACACACATGTTTAGACTGACAAACTTAGCTTCTATTAATAATCCCAATTAAAAAAAATATTACTACACGTCAATAAGAAGCTGACTTCATTACCATCATGAAGAAACTCTCGGCTGCTCCTGGGGTCAAGAGAGTTAGTTACCCTTCCCACCAAAACACACAAACACACAAACAGGAAAAGTCATAAAGCGAAAACGAGAACTGAAGGAATATGTTGTTTTTCTCCTTACAGTTTAATGAGGGTGGAAGCAAGGATGTTTTGATCTGGTAACAATGACCTCTGGTAACAATAAGTCGTCTTGTTGTTAATGTGGGCAAGGTTTTAACAGCAGCAACAGCCTGGTTGACCAGGCAAGCACCAGACGAGCCTGGCCCATGGCCGGGCTCCGAGAATAGTTAAACTCTCGATGGACAGACCAAGGACACCTGTGACAGGTAAAGCAATACAACATGAAGTACACGTACATGGCAGTGACAGTTATCAAAGGACATGAAGGAACACAACGAGGATATCTACTAAGAAGAACTATCTACATCTAGTTTTGAGGTGGAGAATAAACTACATCTACGAGGATGATGGACTCATTACATTGTCTTTACCAATCTACTCCTACCTTGATGAAGGAGTGCCGTGTATTATCTAGGTGAATGAGTCAAGGATACGTTAGGTTAGGTAAGGCTCGTCAGGAAACAAGTGTTTCCTGACGCGGGTCTTAGTCATATGATGACCCACAGCTGGAGCTTTTGGTCATCTGGCCGAGGCCTTCCGATGGCTTACCGGTCCACCCCTTTGAAAATTGTGGTCATAGTTATAACCATTTGTATTTTTTTTTAGTCGAGGATAACAAAGCAGAAAACTGGGACAAATGAAAACAAGAAGTCCAATGAATCACACATTTCTTGTCTTTGTAGAGGATATATTTAGCTTTATGCTAGTACCAATTACTGATATTTTTTTATAGATTACTTATCACGTTAAATAACAGCTCACATGGAGACAGAAGCACAACAAATAATATTAGTTTGCACATTTCGACCACCAGCTAGAAAAACTGATGAATGTTGCAGTGTTCGACAGATGTGATGTTTACATCACTACATTACGTGATTTAATTTTAAATAAATTTAAATTAACCTATGATATATATATATATATATATATATATATATATATATATATATATATATATATATATATATATATATCAGAATTTAGCTAAAAATTGTTTTAGTGTAAGAAAGGTTAGGCGAGGTTTTCAAGTCAGTTTTGGTCCAAAAATAAAAATCTTTATATCACTGTCAATGAAAAAAAATAGCTATCAAAACCACTATTATAAAAATCTAAACGATGCTTAACCCCCACGAACAACTACTACTACTACTACTACAGTTAAACCGTCATCGCGACCTTTCTCATCAATTAGCGCTCTACATGTGGTTTACCCATGACCTGTTTCCAGGGTTTTTCACCCTAGCGGCCCGGCCTGGACCTCCCTGTAACTACCATATGACTGTCAAGGTTAAGCCACTTGGTTGGTAGACAAGGGTGTAAGCCCAACTAGTGGGTAATATATGGTATAAAATATCGACCAATGTGAAATAAGACATCCCCAATATTAGGATATTTTACAGAGGAAACGTTTCGCCGCAATGGCTTCTGACGAAGCCATCCATGGTGAAACGTTTCCTGGAAAAAATATCTTAATATTGCGCATTTGTATAGTACTTAAAAAATCGACAAGTGGTAATATCAAAGACACTTTTAGCCTTTATTATACAACGTTTCACTCACTGCGGGTGAAACGTTGTATTAAAAATGCTTCCCCCTAATGAAAGAATCTTTGAAAATTACCAACAACAAAACATATCTGAATGAATACGAAAATTGATAAAGAGTGAAATATTTAAAAATCGTGTAAATGATTATCTATTAATGTAAAAAAAAAAATATTATCCATTTATGTAAAATAAATGATTATCAATTTATGTAAAAAAAATGATTATCCATTTATTAAAAAAAAAATATTATCCATTTATTTAAAAAAAATGATTATCCTTTTTTTTAAAGAAACAAGTCATTCTAGTCTATAACTTAACAATTAAAACAGCAATGATTATAATTATCCCGCTCCTGTTTGAACTCTTAATTTTTATAGACTAGAATGATGGAGTCTTTTTTTTTTTTACATGAATGGATAATAACTGAAAACTATTTTTAAACCTAATCATTATTCATAATAAAAAATATTAAATATTTTGAGAATATGTTAAAATTATCATTATTACTAGTAGAGGCAATTAATATATTATTATTACTAATGCTGTTATCACGGAAATGGGGGAGGGGGAGGACGCTAAACCCGTAGAGGTCATACAGCACCTGCGAAATTGGAGGCATTCAGGTTCGATTCAAGGAAGGGGGTAAAAAAGGTTCAAAGCCTTAGATCATGATGTCCCTTGAGGGGTTCAAGAATTAAAATGTATGTGCATGGCGGCACAACACACAGGAGCCAGGAGCTGTGAATCGACCCCTTCAACTGCACATAGGTGAGTACACACACACGTTATGATTGTATTAATGTTGTTAGAATTACCGTTATGATGAATAAAACACAAAAGATAAACAAATAGTATACTATGTGAATATACCAAATCATTAAGTTCAGATAACTAGGTATGAGAATCAAAAAAATATATTCATTTTTAAATCCATTGTAGAAATTATATTACGATGTTTGAAATGGTGAAAAATTATAATTATAAATAGGGAAGAGGGGTTAAAATATATTTAAGGGGGAGATGGTCGAGAAATTCTTGTGTAGGATGATGGGACACCCAGTACCCGCAACCTGTTACAATTAACACCTACGTGTGTAAATTTTTACGAGTCACACCTAGGTGCGCAAATTTACATCTGGGTGTGGAAAAAATAGCCACAGCAATCAAGTCACTCAGCCTCAAATTACCTGAGTCCTCCCCCAAGGCCGAGTTCCTCACATGTTCTACAATTAGGGTTGCCAGCTTAATTGCCCTTCGTGCATTTTTGTATGCTGGAAATTTAGTGGAAAGTTCAATATTTGTTATCCTCGGTCAGGTTAGGTTAAAGTATATTTTAGCCTATATTTCCCTACAATTACCCAACAATAGCGGAATTAAAAAAGACGGATGGTTTACATCTGGGAGCGCGGAATGTACCTCGGGTACATCGCAGTCTGTTGTACACACACGTACACACTCACACACGTACACAGACACACACACACACACGTACACAGACACAGAGGTATGATAAAGCTCATGACGCAGGAAAAGTGACCCAGTAGCGACCAGTGAAGAGGCGGGGCCAGGAGCTATGAATCGACCCCTGCAACCACAACTAGGTGAGTACACACACACGTACACAGACACACACACACGGTAAGATTAAGACCCATGCAAGGACTCCGGTCCTGACGAACATTAAACAACAACACACAAGGTTATCTGTAACCTATTAATAGTTCTGGGGATTACCTTCCGCACGACCCGGTCTTAGACCGTTTCTCCAGGTTGTAAGATTTATCTGTCCTCTTTCATGTTCATGAGACAGAAAGAAGCAGTAATCCTACAAGAGTTCAAAAACATCCAACAGGTTTCCATTTGACGGTCATCTGGGAGGACGGTAGTACATCCATGGACGATTACTGTCTACCTTCTAAAATGTGGACTGCCCTCAGAGTACACGCAACAGGACAAGGAGAGTAAATGTACCTCAAGTCAGAGTCCTTCCTAAACTACTCGCTATCTGGAGTTCCCTATCACGCTCAATCGCGCACGTCCAGATAATGCCACTTATGAAAACTCCCGTGTTAAGGAAATCCAAGACGAACAGTGATCTAAGAACCCAGAGGAGAGGAGGAGGAGGAGGAGGAGGAGGAGGAGGAGGAGGAGGAGGAGGGAGAAGTTAAGTCGTGTGCGCGACTTCCCTGGCAGGAAAAATGTCACTGTTAAGTTTGTTTCTTGCGGTGCAACGATAAAAAAAAAAAGCGAGCATGGAATCCAGAACTAACTAACGCAGGGACAGCCAGGCCTCATGACCAAACAACATACCAAAATAAAGTTGTTAAAACAAGGAAAAATAATAATAATATATCCGAATGGGTCACTCAGAAAATGCGACACACACAAACAGGGCAGCGGCTTTTGCCATCCATATTTTAAGGTGAAAACACTTCATTATCTCTCCAGTCAGTAATAACATGCACGTTATTACCAAAGTGAGTAAATCTGAAAGTGTGGAGCTAAACTATTATATTACGAGGCCTGGTCACAGACCGCACCGCGGGGGCGTTGACCCCCCCATAACCTCCTCCAGGTATACTCTCCAGTATATGATAGTTACATAGTGGGAACGAACACTAGGCTATGTTTTCCTGTTCTATCCCCTCACACAGGATATGTTGCTTACATGAAGTAATGAAATCCGTCAGCAAGTGCTGGGATATTTCAGGTTAGACACTGGACGACGATTCGTTACGTAGTTATTTTATACTTCTACTATTGCTATTATTACTACTACTACTAATAATAATACTAATAATAACAACAATAAATCATAATCTTTACTTCTAAACAGTGCATTATACAAATGATATAGGATTATTTGATATTAATAACACACTTTATACGAAGCCCCTGGTTATGCAGGGCATTTCGGGCAGCCTTAAAATGAACTTGTAACTACTGGGTATTTTTAAGAATACTAAAGTTTACACTCCAACAATTTGATTTATGACATTTTTTGGTAAGACTTTATTGTAATGTGTGTAGTGGTTATGATATATGCTGAAATAAACTAGTGATAGTAATAACAACAATATAAACGTTAAAATTAATTAGATAAACACTGATGATGTTGTGAAATTTAGTTTTAAAATTATTAGTCTATGCAGAATTTTGGTCAGGTCAGGGGGATGCTTTTATTTTTTTTGAAGCAGGTGGTGCATTGGGACCTTGTTGCATGTTCTGGGAGCTCCAAATTTTAGGGCCCTTTACTCACATGGATTTCTTATGATAGGTTGACGCAAACAGGTGGTGTGTCAAAGAGGTACTTTTCCTTGCTAAGAGACCGAGTGCTCACTTGAAGCTCCTACTAAGTGTCCTATATGTATAGAATACACAGAAGTACGAGTGTATGTTTTTTTAACACGTCACACATGTATTATACTGTAGCTTTATATTGCTCAATAAGTAGAAAATCAAGCAAGTGCTCAAGAGAAAAATCATAAGGCTACTTTAACTGCAACTTACCCTCAGCACTAAATATAAACGCTTATCACTTAATTAAAAGAAATAATTTTAAGAGAATATTGTTTTCTACAATCTTTTCAGATCTCACAAGTTGGAGAGGAAACTTGAGGCAATGTTTCGGTCCGTCTTGAATCATTATTAAGTTGCGAGTTAAGCGTCATTGAAAGTTTAATTAATATCCAAATTGTGGGATTGTTGTAAATTATTCCAGCAATGGTATTATGAGTCTTAGTCTATTAAAATATCACCATCTATAATTAAAAACTGTTTTGCTTTAGGGGGTGGTGTGCGTGTGTGTGTCATAATGGAAGGTAATTAAACCATACCATGGGTGGGACTTGAACCCGCGGTCACAGTAGTGGCCCATGCTAACCTTCCTATGGTGTATAAATATACCTAGTTGGATGAATCTTATTGTAGCCAGCTGACCCAGTGGTTAGAGAGCGTCGGTCTTGAGTTTTAAGACTCTCTGACCGCTAGTTCAAGCCCCACCCGTGGTATGGTTTGTTTGCAATCGTGCCGCTACGATTTTGTGAACCAGGAAGGTAATTAAGTTTGTTCCAAGGAAGAGGAGTGCAGCTCTAATTCCTGGGATGACAGGGAACCATAGCTACCCTCCGTTATTTTTACTACACAGTGGCAATGTGTCATGAAAGATCTTAATGTGACTATGTATCTCCCACATGACAATGACATTGTCACGTGTCATGCACGAGTCATAATTAACAGATATGCCATCTGTCAAGTTAAGCACTTGTCACCATCTGTCAAGTTAAGAACTTGTCACCATCTGTCAAGTTAAGCACTTGACACCATCTGTCAAGTTAAGCACTTGACACCATCTGTCAAGTTAAGCACTTGTCACCATCTGTCAAGTTAAGCACTTGTCACCATCTGTCAAGTTAAGCACTTGCCTCTATTCTATTAAGTTAAACTTCATACAGCTTTAACTTGACAGATAGTGACATTTGTCTGGAGTTTACCTGGAGGGGGTTTCGGGGGTCAACGCCTCCACGGCCCGGTGTCAAGTTCATGACCTTCCTCCGGGTCATATCTGATTACCCTCCTCCCTATTCCTCGGGAGTTAAACCTCCATGGAATAAATGCTTCCCGTAAATGCAATACTACTACTACAACCAATAATAATAATAATAATAATAATAATAATAATAATAATGTATCAGTAATTTAGCATCAAAGTCTTTGACTGGAAAAATAAATAATAAGTATATTTGCTACAGTGAGAATAATCTTGGTCATGCAACTTAGCTCTGAAGAACTGTATGAAGCTTTTGTCACATAACTGTTGTCAAAGATACTTGTATATTTGCAGTGAATCTCCTGTCCTTTTATATATTACATAAATCACATCCTTGAACCACTAATGTATCTTTTAAACCGAGGGGGGAATTATGTACAATAGGCGAAAATTCTGGTTCATTCTCGTCTAGACACGCTCTACACTCTCAAAAATTATTTTAAGGAAGACCCGGGTCACCATCTGGAAGACCCGGGTCACCATCTGGAAGACCCGGGTCACCATCTGGAAGACCCGGGTCACCATCTGGAAGACCCGGGTCACCATCTGGAAGACCCGGGTCACCATCTGGAAGACCCGGGTCACCACCTGGAAGACCCGGGTCACCACCTGGAAGACCCGGGTCACCACCTGGAAGACCCGGGTCGGGAGAGTACCGACGAATCAAGAAGGAGAGTAGCTGAGTTAGTTTATCCAGAACACACTTTACTAATACATTAATAGACAGTCGTAATAAAGTAGTATTATCAATATAAACGATATATTATTGTAATCATGGGGATACCTAAAGGACGTTTTCAGGGGTCAACGCCCCATGGCCCGGTCCAGGTCTCCTGGTAGAAAAATAATCGAAGTTATGGGTATTAAAACTCTTAAAACTTATTATGTCACAAAAGTTTCTCTAAATCTGTAAGGGTTACAATGCTTGCTTAACGGGAGGCAGTCAGATATGATCCAAGGACTGAGGGGTACCTCTAATTCCATGGATCAAGAGCAAGTTACTATCAGCATCAAGGCACCGCCTTGAAGGATGCAGCCCACTCTGGTCACAGGTCTGGGACCAACCGTGCTACTCTCTCAGCTAAACAACACAATATAGCTCTAGATTTACGAATATCTGATGCATCAGTGATGGTGCTAATACACACAACGAAATAATTTCACTTTAGTTCTATATTTAAAAAAAAGGCAGGTACGTCCGCAGATATTTAAATGTTTAAACACTTTTGTGTACATCTTCACATACACAAATGATCTCGCCAACAATGTGGCTAATTTTTCTCTCGCTTATTGTTCTTGTTTTCCTTCAGAAATAGAATATGAGAGGTCACAGTCAGTTAATAATAATAATACGTGGTAAATATATCGTGTTACCAGCTGCTCCATTAATGATATGCTTGTGGTGGTGGGAGGTGCCAGACAGGCACCCGGAGGCACGTCTGTGGTTTGGCACTGGGTAAAGTGGACTGAGATGCCTGCCCGTGCCCTACCCCCTCCGATAACCCCCCCAACTCACTCCCCTTCCCTTCCTCACCTCCCATGCCCATGCCTCTTTCACACTCTTTGCCCTGCTGCTGCTCCTCCTACTACTGCTCCTGCTGCTGCTCCTCCTACTACTGCTCCTGCTGCTGCTCCTCCTACTACTGCTCCTGCTGCTGCTCCTCCTACTACTGCTCCTGCTGCTGCTCCTCCTACTACTGCTCCTGCTGCTGCTCCTCCTACTGCAAAATAGCGCGAACATGGACAAAATGAAACAAACTGAGAGGATTATTCCACATTTCGACCAAAAACTGAAGCTGCTTTTTTTTAACATTGTTCAGCTACAATATTATGACTTGTTGCTGTGAGTTCGCTTGTAGCATTGACCGATGTTTATTACGCTTTGGCAACGTCATGTATTTAGTTATGAGACTAAGAATAGGGAGTTCAATAGAAAATATATTAGTGTGAGAGGCGATACTTCTGAACAAACACAGATCCAGAAGCAATAATAATACAAGAAGAAAAGAAGAAGGGAGATATAAGTGAGGCGTACTGGAAGACACGTATAAATAAAGGGGATATTACTAAAATGTAAAAAAATTACATTTTGGTAATATTTTAGTAAATCTAGGTAGTAGGTTGGTAGACAGCAACCGCCCAGGGAGGTACTACTGTCCTGCCAAGTGAGTGTAAAACGGAAGCCTGTAATTGTTTTACATGATGGTAGGATTGTTGGTGTCTCTTTTTCTGTCTCATAAACATGCAAGATTTCAGGTATGTCTTGTTACTTCTACTTACACTTAGGTCACACTACACATTCATGTAAAAGCATATATATATATATATATATATATATATATATATATATATATATATATATATATATATATATATATATATATATATATATATATATACACACACCCCTCTGGGTTTTCTTCTATTTTCTTACTAGTTCTTGTTCTTATTTCCTCTTATCTCCATGTGGAAGTGGAACAGAATTCTTCCTCCGTAAGCCATGCGTGTTGTAAGAGGCGACTAAAATGCCGGGAGCAAGGGGCTAGTAACCCCTTCTCCTGTATATATTACTAAATGTAAAAGGAGAAACTTTCGTTTTTCCTTTTGGGCCACCCCGCCTTGGTGGGAAACGGCCGACGTGTTGAAAGAATTACTAAAATATGGGGCTGAACAGAGCTAATCAAGACGAACCCCAAACAATAAATTAAAGTTGGGTGAACCCAGAATTCATTAATATAGAATAAAAAAAAAATTAGCAAAAAGAGTAGAATAAATCGCTTAGTAGTGTCACTGAAGCACATTTTATTGAATGCTCTAAATGTGTTGGACAGATACAAATGAAATAACTAAGTGGGAATTGAACCTGACGCCTTTTATACACCAGTTGTCATCCTGCATTGTTCTTTTTTTTCTGGAGGTGTGAGGATGTTACAGTTAGGAAGATCATCTGAGCTGTGATGTCGGCGCACTTTTGGCGCACAGTTTTCCTCATTTTTCTCCGGGTCACTCTGCCTCGGTGGGAGACAGCCGATGTCTTACAAAAAATAATGGCCTAAGTTACGTGTTTTTTAACACATGTCATAAGCTTGTGTTAGTAGTACTGTGTAGTATACTTTTAATACTACTGACACCAAGATGGCTTCATCCTATCATTCACGCATCCATCACAACACACCAGAACCACTCCACAAAATCCATCTAACAACTGTCCTTCACACAGCATCTACACGTCAACAGCTAGCTAGCAGTCTTTGAGACTCCTCTCACCCCCAGTATCACGCACAGTATCATGTTTACCCACACTGCACGCTGTGAAGCTTCTATCTTCTTTGTAACTCTTCGTCTAGTCGTAGTCCAAACATTTTTTGAGCTCATGAGGGATTCCTCGACACCTCATTAGTTCACTCCTAGCAACGCCCCGCACCTCTGACTCGTTGCTCCCCTCTGACCGCGTCACTCTGCTTAAATCGTTATAAAAATACGCTTATAAATTATAGCAAAGAACAAATCCAAATCATTCAAAATTACATGAAAAGTGTATAAACAACAATTACACTCGTAATTTTGTTTGTGGTTGTTGAATGTAACAATGTAATACCTTATAAAACAGTTCTTTGATACTCCTTATCATGTGAATATAATAATGGTATGCAATATCGACAAGTTGAAAAGTAAGACTTGTGCACCAATTACGTTTTAAACTAAGGATCAAAACTATTATCCAGGCTGAGGGACTGACCACCTCAAAACTACATCTTCGAGGGCGATGGACTGAGTACATCGTATTTACAAATCTACTGTTTTGCTGCTGCTGCCTCTGTACTCGACTGAAGAAGCCTACTGTGTAGGCGAAACGTTTCGGAATAAAGGTTCCTAACTGTTAAGCAAGTATCTTATCACTTATCATGTTTACTCACACTGAGCACCGAGCTGCCGTCCATCTGCTTTTAATTCAACCAATTCTGGCACCACGAGAGATACTCTCGCAGATTTTAACCTTTCCTGGTGATACAACAATGGTGCACAGTACCGACATGATGATGAATCAGACACATGTGCAACATCTAATATTTTTATTTTGCAGACGTTTCTCCAAATCAATGGCTTTATTAACACGATATGTTGTACTGATGTTGCATAAGTGTCTGACTCATCATTTCTTGATGCTATCCCCTTTTTTTTATTTAACTGTGGTCAAATATACTTTTGTGTGTGTGTGTAATCCAATAATTCAAGTGAACAGACAAGTACTGTGGATTATTACACGTACTGCAGGCTAGAATCAATTATATTTACGTGCAGCTGATACGAAGGAAAATGCTAAGAATCATCATCAGTTAAAAATATATTTAGATAAGTTATATTTATCGTCTTTGTAATTCTACTCAAAATTAAGATTCAGAGACATCATAGTGCTCCTGCTTAATGTTCTTATCACCACCACCTCCGTTAACACCACCACCTCCACTAGCATCACCACCTCCACTAACACCACCCATACCTCCACTAACACTACCACCACCTCCACTAACACCAGCACTACTTCCACTGACACCAATACTTCCACTTAAACCACCACCATCTCCACTAACACTACCACCAACTCCACTTAAACCACCACCACCACGTTTACTAACACAACCATCACTACTAAACCCTCATGACCATTACTACCACCTCTACTATTAACACCACCATTACCACTAACATCACAACCACTGCAACTCATACTAAACCCACTTATATCACCCACTCATCTCAGTCACTTATCCCAGTCACTTATCTCAGTCACTTATCTCAGTCACTTGTACTTCCGTGACTTAGCTGATCCACTCATCTCAGTCACTTGTACTTACTACCTCTCCCTCACAAATTTGTCTTGTATTTTTCAGCACTTTCCTCAAGAAACAGCAGAGGTGCCAAGAAACAGCAGAGGTGCCAAGAAACAGCAGAGGTGCCAAGAAACAGCAGAGGCGCCAAGAAACAGCAGAGGCGCCAAGAAACAGCAGAGGTGCCAAGAAACAGCAGATGTGCCAAGAAACAGCAGAGGTGCCAAGAAACAGCAGAGGTGCCAAGAAACAGCAGAAGTGCTATATAATAGTGAAAAAAATTAAGAATGCTAGAAAAAAAAAACCTGAAGAGGAAGAGACTCAGATAAACTGTGATTATTTTTTTAACACGCCAGTAGTCTCCCATCGAGGTAGAATCACCAAAAACGAGGAATAACTTTCACCGTCATTCATTCAATCACTCTCTTGCCAGAAGCACGCTGACATTAACGTTCAGATGACCCTCCAAACTGCAACAACCTAACCCAACCTTCAGAGTGCAAACACTGAACCTCTCACCTCCAGGACTCAAGTCCGGCTAACTAGTTTTTCGTGAATCCCTTCATAGGTGTTACCTCACACTCCAACAGCACGCCGGGTCACAAAAACAGCTTGTCTTCACTCACTCATTTAATAAAACTAGGTACATTAGTAGTGTGATGAACGTACGAGTGGAGGGATAAGACGGGTAGGTAGAATAAGGATAGTTCTTTTTATCAAATTTAAATGGGTACAACACGCTACTACCTCGTCCTAGAATATATTAGTTACATAGTGGAAACTAAAACTAGCTATGTTTCCCTGTCATATTCAATCACATAATACGAACACATTCACAAAGGTATTATTCCTCTTATGTCTAATTATGACTGCTAAAATATCTCCAATATCTAAGAATGATTCAAATGTCTATAACTAATTTCTACTTAGGATTTAAATATAAATATAATTACAGTAATTACTGATAATTACCTTCTTTAATGATCAATCTTATTATAATCCATGTTCAATTATAATAACAATGTCTAATTTTACATCTTATGTCTAATCATGGCTCTCATACCTCATATATGAAATGAATAACATGTATATTGACGATTTCCATGCATAATATATCATACTTGTCTAATTCTGACTCCAACGTCAACTTGCAAACATATTTTCAATGACATAATGACTCAAATGCCTAATGATGACTGCAGTGGAAATAAGTCATTTTGACTGACTTTTTAGGGTTATCCTAGGTAATTTACACTATGAACGATAACTGTACTTATGTGTACCCGTGCCTAAATAAACTTTCTAACATTGGGTATGATAGTTTAATGTGTCGTTTAGTCCCGCGCCTGTGCCCGTACTTCACTTCGGTGTCAGTGTGGCAGGTGTTGCAAGAGACACAGCGAGGCAGGTGCAGAGTTTGTTAAACCAGGACTTGTTTGGGAGACCAGACGTGGGTGGTTTATTTACTGTCACTACTGTTCACGGGAACAGGGTGGCACCGGGTACCATAGTGGCAGTGGTTGTGACATTTACGAAACATTTTCACCTCGTAGGTAAATCAGAGCTCAAAGAGCCATAATATATATATATATATATATATATATATATATATATATATATATATATATATATATATATATATATATATATATATATATATATTTCCTCTATGTTGTCATTTTTATACGTACAAGTAACTGGTGGTGGTTTATTCATCAGGAAACAACGCAGTGGAGTCCAAGTACATATACTCAGTTTTCTGAAGGTGTTAGGTAAGGAACACAAAGAATTCCAGTTGCTGGTAAGACAACAACTGTATGAGTATTGGTGAATGTATTTCCCTGTTGGGATTTCTTATTATGGTAGGAAACGGCCGAAGTGGCAAAAAAAAAACATGAAGAGAAATTACAGGTAGAAGTCGTCAATAATAACCCACATGGAAAACTCTGCTGAAGAGGATCGCAGGCGGAGGTCGAGTATCTGTCTCCATGTGCGTTATTACTGACAAGTATTCATTACACTTTAGTTATTCATAGTTACAAGTGTAGTAAAGAAGCAACTTACCACCCTAGACACCACACACAGGTAACCAGCACCGCTACTCACCTGTACACAACATTACCTCATTAACCTTCTCACATCAACACAAACAATTTAGTAAAAATGGAAAATGGCAGAGCAAATTAGTTTCGCTAGTAAAATGCATTAAAATAGTTGACTGAAAAAATATTTGATATAGTCTAGGTAAATAAAGCAAAGTACGTAATATAAATTACATAGTAGTGTGTAGTGCTTTGATAATGTTTACATATAAGTAGAGCAAGAGAATTGTACATAAGTGTGCATTATAATCATATGTATGAAGTAAAAACTCATAAGGGTCAAACAATACTTGGAGAAACGTGTATATAACATTGGTACATAATACCCACAAGTACTTGTCTGTATTATATTCATCAAAGTTTATTTCCACACCATGCAATGTTTTTACAGAAATGGGTGACACTTAATTGCATGCTGAAGGCCCATGGTTATGCAGAGCATTTCGGTAAAGTTATATTCACACTATCAGACACTGCAGAGGACATCTTCGATTAACTTTATTGCCTGACCACTAGTTACGAGTGAAAAGGTTCGATTTGTAGATTTGACAGGGACCTACCCAGTAGGCTTGCTACACTGCCTCTCAAGTTTTACATTTTTGCTTCTACTAGTGGGCCCCGCCTCTTATGTCGTCTTTAAGATTTTCTACGTCTCACCTGTGCCAGTATATAAGTCTCCATTCTGATGCTTCAGCTTCACATGGTTCCAGACTATGAAGTAGAGCTCTTCTCCAGCGTGAGGGACTGACCACCACAAAGCTACTTCTCCAGCGTGAGGGACTGACCACAACAAAGCTACTTCTTCGAGGGTGATGGACTGATTACATCGTCTCTACATCTCCACTGTGTTCGATTGAAGAAGCCTACTGTGTAGACGAAACGTTTCGGAATAAGGATACCTAACTGTTGGGGAAAAACTACTTGGATACCTAACACTTGTGGAAAATTACACGACCTAAGATTTTTAAATTAGAAGTAAATCTTCCCAGTAGAGACAAGTCAGATGAGGAAGAATAACATCAGCCTGTAAAGATGAACTTTGTAAAAACAACAACAAAGTATTATAGTACTAATAAACTAACGACTACCCATCTGAGAAAAACGTGAGAGTCAATCTTACTTGTGATGGTGGCGAGTAAGTCAAGCACTTAAGAAGCGGAGAGGCTCTTGAGTGGGCGGCTGAGTGGGTAGTAGTGACGAGAGTTTTCCAAGAAGCTGCCGGACACAATACCAAGAAGCGAGAAAGCCACTAAGATTATGCAACATTACATATCTTCTTGAAGTAAACCAAATATCGAAGAGAATCTTTTAGACAATTTCTTCAAGTACATATACGGTTTCAATATAGCCAATGGCGGGTCAATTGTTGCTCTCCTTGGGGTATGTTTACTCACATGCTGAGCGGAACGGCCCAATAAACTCGCCCATCGGGGCAATATCTAAAAAAAAAAACTAAAATCTTCGTCAGGTGTAGTGAACTGACCTGTATTCTATCAAGATCTGCTTAGTGGATTCTCAGTACCAGTGCAAGTGAAGTGTTAATAATGTTTTCTCTGAATGAGTGTGCCTTAAGATGAAGACAAGGCTGGAGGAAGAGAGAGATTCTTAGAAGAATCATGACCCAGAACAAGGAGGAGAAGGAAGCAAGCGATACGATTCACAAAGAATTAAAATTGGTGGGGTAAGGAAGGTTTGAAACTGATGATGATGAATGTTGCAGGCGATTATAGTTAGGCTATCAGGGACACAAAAAACACCAGCCAATGGTATGAATGCCTTGTGAATGGGAATACTCAAGTTAGATTAATGGATAGTGTGTTTGTAATAGGGATAAGAAAAGGGGACAGAGGGTGTGTTTTTCTGGGGATGGGATGGAGGATATACTTAAAAGATTAGCTAACATCATAAGTGGTAATAGAAGCTTCTCTTTTATCTGCCTCAATGCTGGAGGAAATGCTGGGTAATGACCTGTTTACCAATTATAGGACAGCGAGAGATATACTTAAAATGATGGGAGGGATCCTTACCATATTTGACGATTCTACATTATTATTACTATAATAAAAAAATGAAGCGCTAAACCTCCAAGGGTCATACAGCCGGGGATTCTATAATGGAGGGTTTTTTATCTAGAGCAACCGATATCAATTTCTGGTTGACAAGTATGCCAGGGATGAGGTGTTTATACGCGGGGAACTGATCAAGAATATGAAGGTGAGCGCTTCAAGGCTGAGACTTGGGTCATCTTATCTTTACCTTTCCACGGCTTCTGCTGTCTCCAATATTTAGTCATTTCATAAATAATGATACCCAACTGTTGCACATGTATATTATTCAAATACTTGTCATTTTATATAACATTTTTATAGTCAGAATGAAAAGAAATTAATAATATCACAGTCAATTAAAAGTTTCATAACCATGTATTACTAGATATATGGTTATTAAGTAGACCGATTAAAGTAAACAAGTCCCCAGATCCCAACGAACTGTTCAAGGCTTCTCAAAGAACGGAATATAGAACTTAGTGAGACATTAGTTCGTCTGTTCAAAATATCGCTACAGATATTGTACCTATTACGTCGAAGATGGCTAATGCAATTCCTATTTATAAAAGAAGAGAGAAATCCCTACCTTCAAATTACTGCCAGACCTCAATAGTGGGAAAATTATTAAAATGGTACAGGCCCATCAATAGAACCAACCTTGATAAGCATAATTTGATTACGGAGTCTCAAAATTTATTGTGTATGAGACTCTTCTGTGGCGGAATATGACAAGGAATCAGCTTTTATTCTTACAATGTAACTAGCATAGAATAAGGAAGCAGCGTAGTGCCGACGTCTCCAATTTTCCTAAATTACAAACAAAACTGAGAATGGTGACGCTTCTAGCAGCGTCACGTGGGATGCCAGGGTAATGACAGTGGTCTCAGCTGTGATCTGACAGCCACCAGATGATCGTAGAAAACTTTTAAGCATTATAAATATTTATAATAGTTTATTTGTAAATTATATCAGTTGACCCTTAAAACTATTCTATTTCCAGAATTTATAGAAAATCAAAATACATATTAGATAGTAGGGTGGTAGACAGTCACTGTCTATAGCGGTATTATTGTTATTATTCCGTCGTACGAGTGAAGAACAAAAGAATGCTAAGTGTTTTGTAATCACACAGGATTGTTAGGTCCTTTTCTTTCTTAAATGGAATGATAGGTAAATCCTAATTATATTCACTAATCTGGCTAATAGCACGTAAATGTCAAAATGTGACTGACTATATAAATGTACATTACTGTCTTAATTCGCCTGGCTATCTAAACGTACATAACTGGATGTACATAACTGGATGTACATGACTGGCTAGCTGTGCATTAATCGAGCCGCTTAGACCAAAAGATTATTCACCTCACGTGTCAATAAAAGTGTTCCACTAAAACACAAATACCAAACTGACGCTGAAACTAATACCTTGAAATATAAATCAATCACACTAACGGTCACGGCGTAAATCTAATATTCTCACACAAGGTTAAAACAGCAGAAGTGAAATGGATAACACGAGAGACTGATTGGAGTTACGTGATTATAGAGCTGGGATTGCACAGCTCTCTGGACGAGCAGGAAGGTGAATCTCATGTTAAGGGGGGAGGGGTTGTATGTGAAGCTCAGCTTGGGATGGAGGGATGGCAGTACGTGAGTCTCTCAGCACATCCAACACCTGGTCTGGCTTCATATCCACTGGCAGCCCTCTCGCTCCCCCACTCAGTTTTTTCCTGTTTGTTTTGGCAGCGCAGGTGGTGAGGGCACCCCACTCTACACCGTCATTTGACGCCCTTATTGTGGCTCATTTATTGAATTCCTTCTAAAGCCGTTTATCCAACCTCTTTCCTCCTTTTCTCACCATTTCCAATTATCTCTCCGTCCTCTCATTCACCCATTCTCACCCTCTTTTCCCTTCCTTTCATCATACATTCATGAACTCTCTGTGCCCTTCTATAATGCACACCACTCTCATTCTTCCCTTTTCTCACTCACCCATCTCCTCTCCTTCCCGTTCTCAGTTTCTTCTTGCCAGTCTTCTTCCACTACTGTTCTCTCTTTTTCCCGTCTTGCCCTGATTTACAAGTAACCTCCAGTCCCTTACCCATACCCTCCACATTCGTGATCACATCATTCAACTAATTCTCACAACCCTGATGGTGCTCACTCCACTAGTCCTGCCCAAATGAAAAACAATGAGAGTGAATACTTCATACAGCTGAGCAGTTACACGGGTAAATACACAGTACAAAGTGACACGTTAGCCGTGTATACAAAATCTTTTTTTTTTACAGTGAATACGAAAAAATATCAAATACCCAGCGCCATCTACTCAAAAATACAATGAAATAGACTACATCCGCTAACAGGATCAATTGTATGTTAATTGAACTTCACGTGTGAATAAAGCCTTCGACAAGCCTTGTGTCTATATACAAACTCAAGTCCATCTAAGCACAATGGGACTCCATTTAACTAAATCTTACTTTTTCGCTAGTATATTTATTACCATTATTAGTACAAAGCAAAATTACACCGAGAAAATGAAACAAAAAATTCTCAAAAATGTTCTGCCTGTTGGCCGAGATAAAACAGCATTCGTTTTATTTGTTTTATTTTCTCCACGTGGGTTCGTTTATACAAATGACAAGTGTTTATTGTACTCCTGTGTTTTATATTACCTTGCCTTGTAAGAAAACTGGCATGAGCCTTGACCTGAACAGTGGGCATCCTTCAAGGCTCTTGCTTACATCCCGTGCTTCTTCAAACACACGAATAATCTCTCACAAGCAACTTAGTATGACACCATAACACAGTTCATTGACAACTGAATCCACGTTCAATCGTTCGTCCCAGCCAGACAAAACCCTAAAGTATATCAGTCACAAAACGAGTCAGAATCGCAATGATTCACTCTACTTCCATCATGTACAACACTACCATACACTTCCAATAACAAATCAATTTATCTTCAATTTGTACAGAGAAATGTCTTCTGACAACCCGGATGGAATAAATATATGTAAAGTGTTAAACTCGGGGAGGTTTGATTCTTCGTTCGATAAGCACAAGACTAACCAACCCTCCATATGGATCCCATTATGAAAATTTGCACAGCCTCACATATGCACATATAAAAGTGTTTGCATATCCCCAAGATACAAATCGTTCAGGATCTCAATACCATGACCTACTATACAACCCATAGGGTAGTGCCAAAGATTTTTTGGAAAAAAAAAACACGGACGAGAGAGAATGAAGAATGGAATCCCTCGGATCTCATCTAAATACACAACTAAGATTTTAGATTTTGTCCCGAGAAGATGGAGGGGTGTTTGAGTTACAAAGTTCTACCAATGCATATACTACCATTATGATAATGCATTTCAGCCTAAATAGTTGAGACGACATTGGTGATATACAACTCCAAACTTGGCTGTTCCAAAATCCAGATATAAAAGCCATACAACCAGCCATCACATCAACATCGACGCATTTGCAAGCCGCCTGAAAGCGACAACGTACGCGGTTCCCTGAAGCACAACGACCTCCACGCATGAACTCACCAACAAACACCAGTAGGTTACGAACAAATAAAGACTAAACACAAAAGTGGAAGACAGAAGCATCAACGAATACGTGACGAAGATCAGCCATCAGCCAGCCAAGCACACCGGCCAAAATGTGCAGATAAACAGCTGCCAGCCTCCTCAACGAAGGACAAGGACATCAAGCAGCCTAGTGTATATAAGAAGGTGTTTACTTACATACCAATTAACACACACTTCAAAACAAGCTAATTAACCACAACTACACTTCACCATTCTTCAACCTATCCATACTCATTTTGTCATGTTTTCTTTAATTAAATCATTGTATTCCCATTCCTTACTAATTCTGTGATCACAGTTGACTGAAGTGTTAATTGAGGTCTGTATATAGATTTTTTTACATTAAGTCAATTATCATTTTGCAACAAAGTGTGAAGGTATTCGCACAGAAGATATCATAAGCATACATACTTCTGAAATTCATAGATTAATATATCGAAGTTACAATATATATATGCTGATATTTGGTGACTGTATTCAACATAGTTCTCAATTTTTAATATTCCGGTCAATGAAATTTTTACTTTAAGAAGCTGTTCAAACGTCTATAATGGAAGTTCTTTGAAGTTTGCCTAAAAATAATGAGAAAAAATAATTTTATTTTTGATATGGCACCAATCTAGGAGCGAGATATTGGTAAGAAATGTAAAATGTTATAGCTGACTTTACGTGAATAATAAAAGGCTGAGAGACATCAATCAAGAGGATATGACAGAAATGTGAATATCTTGTATTTTGTACATGAATGGTATACAATACCGACATGATGAAAATTAAACACATGCAACATCTGGGTATCTTATATACTGATTACCTCATCTTTTGTATATAGTTCTTCTTCCAGTCATGTCCTTGAATTTGTATTGATAAAGCCAGTGGAGGGCGAAACGTCTACAATAAAGATACCCAGATGTTGCATATGTGTCTAATTTTCATCTTGTATTTTAAAAAATGTTGAATTTTGTGATTTTCTAAAAAGATTTTTGGGAAAAAAAAAAAGTTTTTTTTGGTCAATAATGTGCACCAAAATTATGACATTCACAAATAACTGGAAAGTTGATATAGGAGAATAACGTCTGAGTAAAACTAGAAAAATATTATTTATAAAAATCTATGGATGTGAAACACCATGAGTCAAGCGCAGGTGCAACTTGCAACTTGCAACTTGCTTGGCATTAGAAAGGTAAGTGAAGAGCGGCCACCGTCCTGAGCAGTGTACGAGCTTCACAAAACATGTAGTGAATTTTCTAAAAACTGACACAAAACTAATAATATTCGAAAAAAAAAAAATACAATATGGCATTGTGTCCTTTTGATGATGTCATCGAACATAATTTAAAATTGCTATAAAAATACTTAGAAAAATGGTATGAAGAAATGGACTGGATCAAAAGGTGGCCAGATTTATGTATTTTTTTCAGTAAGAAAAAAACTCTTATTTTTTCGATTTCTTTTTTTTTAATTAAACCTGCTTCACCCCCTTTTAAAATACCAAAACCTAAAAAAAAGGATGAATTAAGAAAATAAGAAAAATTGAGGTAGATAACAGAACAAATTTCTGTCATTCACTTAAGATGGAATTCGTACAGTAACTAAATTTCCCGTTATCTATAGGCCTAATGAAGCCAAGGACTGTATGTCGACCTTATTGTTAGCTTTTAAGAAAGTGCTGATCGAGTGTTGCTTACAAGTTTGCAACTGAGAAACGCTGACTGCAGGGCTGACCGGAGCTCTGATATATGTCCCAGGCAACAATCTTTGATCGAGTGAGTTAGGTGTCGGAAAGAGGCGAGTGAAACCTTAACCACCAGTGAGGAAAGAGGAGTAGAGTCTGAGTGAATATGCTGGAGGCCAGTGAGAGTGGATCAGAGGGACTCTACTGAACTGTACGTGGAGTACATAGAGGCAGGGAGTGAATTAAAAATGAGTACTACTCCAGTAATATTACTCCTTTGCTGTATAAGAACATGAAGGATTGTGTTCGAGGAGTTGCCCAGTATGAGCCAGTAGTCCGGCTGCAGTATTCCTCCATGCTAGGCCCTGTTGCTATCGTTATCCTACATAGCACGTACGATATCATTTAGTGTATCACTTGTAGATAAGTACAAGTAAACTCTCGTACTTTTGTAGCTCAATAAATGGTAAAATTCTGACTTTTTCTAACTTCATTTTGATCCTCAACTCCCCAGGTTATTATACTTTGCTCGCTTATTACATTACGTATTATTATTATGATTATTATATAATATTGCTTGACGCAGGTTGATTCAGTGATGCATGGGCAAAAATGAATCTGTAATTTACCCAAAGCCTGAGTGAAGGTAATTACTCCGGTCTATTATAGGTATTTAAGTCACCAGTGGGCTTAGGGTAGGTAGGTATTTTGTAGGGATGGGACGATAAGAAAATTTTGACAGATACTGATATCATCAAAATTAGCCGATACTTACCGATACCAATACCGATACTTTGACATATCCCTAGTTAGTATGTTGGAATTTGAAGAGTGCTTTGTGTACACCATTCAGCACTCTTGGCAATAAATATACTAGCGTGAATAACACACACAACAAATTAATATTATCACACCAAGTTAAAACATCATCAGTTAATAATCTCATTAAACTGGCAATACCAAATGTTTTTCCACAGTCAACTGCTGCAATCCATGGACTACACAAGCGGGAGGAACTAGCACCTGCAAACAGGAACTATGAGTAGTATGTGTGTACCTGAGATTCATTTTAGAATGATGATTCCCGATCAGGAAGGAGGGCCAAACACCCACATCCTGCCAAACCCTGCACAAATTTACTTCTCGTCGGGAGAGCCCACCAGTCCTGTCACTATCTTATGTGGCCAGCTATGGCAATGTAAGTTAAAAGTTTGTTATAGAAAACGTTTGCTATAGCAGCCTTTGCCTCGGCATCTAAATATTCATTTCCCAGTCCACCACCATGGATCAACAGACACCAACAGATCCCCACATCTTTGTGGCAAGCATGGAGACTGGCTAACCAATCCTGGATTTTTTGGTGCACAGGGTGGACAGGAGATACCGGGCCTAGGCAGACAGAGCATACTGGAAATATGAGTAGACAGTGAACCGAGATTCAACTAAGTCAGCAACCAGAGTGATAGCAACGAGGATTGTGAAGAGCTGAGCAGTGAATACTGAGAATTTGCTTGTTCTTTGACTCATCAGTCAAGACCTTTATCCTTGAGGTATGAATAAAATTATACTCCATGAAATAAGCAAAGATTATCACTGAGAGCCTGACAGTTAAGGGTCCTTATGGTGGATTTATGGTAAGTCCCAGTTATCGGTCTGACAACCTAACTCAAATCTAAAATAAGGAATATAGTATTTGTGAATTTATAGAAAGCCGAAAAAAATAAGGAAATTATAGTAAAATGAGTTAGGTTGCGATAATAGGCAAGGCACGAAGGGTAGCAAATCTTACTAAGTCACCTGACAACGCTCGTACAGAGTAACCTGGACGGATCACCATGAGACAGCAGCGAAATGCTGTTGTCAATACGAGTTTACAGAGAGAACACAGAGGTGAAGCAGCCTCACCCCTCACTGCAGGTAATTCACGCCACCTTCAGGGAAGCACGTCCGTGTTGCTCTTCTATGTAACTTGGGAGATCCCGGTCTTGAGCCCAAGAACTACACCAGGACAACCTGAGAAACACGTTCATGGTGTTGGCGTCAGTATCCCAGGGATTCACGTGACTGCATATCTATTGAACCGTTCTTCAGGCTCCCACTGTCATCTGCACCACGATATACCCACCCACATAAACCCTTTAAGGGTTTGGCTGTGTGGAAGGACTTTTTGATTTAAGGAATATGGCACTATCCTCCTCTTCTTCGGATCAAACCAGAGTACCGGCATTCCCTTTCCTGGAAGTCCTTATCAATAGGAAAAAACAACGGTTTCGTTTACAAAATGTACAGGAAACTTACCAATAAAGACGATTTAAGCCAATATTATTCCCACCACAGCACAGGAATCAAGAGAGTGTGTATTGGCTTCTTCTCAGAACCCTTAAATTATGCAGCGCTAAGTTCCTGAACCATGAACTCAACCAATACCTTCAGGTCCCTAAAATTTCCAACCAACATAATCAACACACGTTTAGTAAGACACGTGGGCAATACACTTGGTGACGGAATAACTTAGCTGAGAAAGACCAAAAGATTGATTTAACCCACAAGCGACACAGCCCTTATCCTAGTCAACATCTTGAGAAAGATGAAAATGGACTCTGCCACCACAAAATTCCTCAGGGACTTCGCATAACCCAGGTTAAACAGAGGACAAACATTCCAAGGGTGTAAACACCATCCCCTGTAAAGACCGAGAGAGTGTAGCCTATCACTCAGTGGTAGCCGCTGGAAGGTAGGTAGCCCGTCACTATAGTTTTGTTCCAACTCTCACCATCATTCACAACCCCAGTCAACTACTGTATTCAAGTATTTCCATGAAAAGTTTCAGACCTTCCTCACTATATTGGGTTCCAGAAAAAAGTTGCACACTCAATCAAATATTTTAATTAAGAGAGAACATTGATTTCCAGTAATATGATTCATTCTTATTCTCTTTCTCTCTCTCTCTTCAGTCTGCTCATTAACCTACACCACGAAAGGGAAATAATTAACAAAAAAAATAGAACTGTCCGCAAGGGATAAGAGACGACCCCGCCCACTGGAGGTGCCAGGTGTGGGCCGCCCACTGGAGGTGCCAGGGGTGGGCCGCCCACTGGAGGTGCCAGGGGTGGGCCGCCCACTGGCGTTGCTATGTGGGAAGGGGCAGTGAAGTACAGCCCTGGATGTAATCTGAGAAAAGGTTTACTGTAATGAAACTCTTACCAAAACTTGCAAGCCGGGAAAGAGCCCAGCTCTGAGAACAAAATTTCTCTCTCTCTCTCTCCCTCTCTCTTTCTCTCGATTAGAGAACGGAGGCTCGAGCCTCCAATATTCCAAGCGCTGACTCACACGGAAACAACATCCAATAAAAACATATATGGTATTTCCCGAGTAATAGTAACTCCTCTGATAACAGAACGAAACCTGTGAAGCTGCCGTAGCTTCTGAACCCATAAAAGAATGAGATTTTCATCGTAGTGTCACGCTGACAGAAATATTCTCATAGCGGTATCATGCTGACAGATATCATGATGATATTCTCATGGTGTCATGATGACAGCTATCATGGCATGCACGTAACAGTATCATGCTGACAGTTATCGTGAGGATAAGCTCATCGCAGTATCAATCTGACAGATATCGTGATATTCTCATGATGGTATCATGCTGACAGCTATCATAACATGCTTATAGCAATATCATGCTAGCAGATATCATGATATGCTCATATCAATATCATGCTGACAGATGTCAGTGCTTCAAGTACGAAATTCCTCCAGTGTTATGCAATACTAAGTTAACAGTTTTTATTCCCATTACCCAACTAAAATTGAGAATAAGGTACCAACACACTGCTTATACACTCAATTAAGTTTAATATAAAAATTACAGGTATTTAATGTGTATACTGAAGTGCGGTATAAAAAAAACTGAAGGTAGCATACGAGTATGGGAAGGAATTATTTTAATTGAACAAAATTGTAAACATCATCTAGGGGAAGGTACCCTTAAACAGGCACAGTGGCTCTTGATCCAGGAAATGAGACTTCTTCTCATCTGGGGAACGTGAATGCCTCACGTTCCCCAGGTGACCTCTAAGGGGTTAGCCCTTCCCCTGAATAAACTGATACATCAGCAATGTGCTGCTACTTTAATCCATGTTAGAGACACTATGACTCACAAAATCGTAATATCACGATTGTAAACAGACCAGAGAACGGGTGGAGTTTATACCCATGGAAAGAACATAAGAATGGAGAAACACTGCAGTAGGCCTGCTGGCCCAAACTAGGCAGGTCTATCTCTAAACCAATCATTCGCACTACCCACTTGTCCAACATTTTCCCCAAGAGAAGAATTAGACACATGCGCAACATCTGGGTATCTTATACACAAATAACCGGCACATAGAAGAGAGGAGCTTACGACGACGTTTCGGTCCGACTTGGACCATTTACAAAGTCTGACTTTGTGAATGGTCCAAGTCGGACCGAAACGTCGTCATAACCCTCTGTGTATGTGTATGTGCGGGTTATTTGTGCACTGAATAGTACAATTTCGTGGTAATCTTGTTTGATAAGGTTAAACCTCTGTGAAACTAAACAAGAGAGAGAGAGAGAGAGAGAGAGAGAGAGAGAGAGAGAGAGAGAGAGAGAGAGATTCATGTATAGCCTGAAGCTTGTTTTGAAGCAACTACCTTATCCTAACCATTAAATAAAACCAAAGTGTGTAAAGAACTCGCCAGACTCCTACTTAAATCAGCACCTTCTAAATTAACTCTTTCTACCACAGCTGTCAAACAACTAATATACTTCTCTCTCTCCTGATTCACGGTGAAAAATAAAACTACGGAAATCCAAACAAAATATAATCGTCATTAGCAAAGTTTTCGTTCTTTCGGTATTTTCTTGCTTTCCTCATCAGGAAGAAGTTTTATTAAAAACTTTATCTGGCATGGCACAGTGTGGAGTCACTGAGTGCTCCGCCGAGACGTGTTGTACAACAACTGTCAACACTGAGACGTGTTGTGCAACAACTGTCAACACTGACACGTGTTGTACAACTAATGTCAACACTGACACGTGTTGTACAACTAATGTCAACACTGACACGTGTTGTACAAAAACTGTCAACACTGAGACGTGTTGTACAACAACTGTCAACACTGAAACGTGTTGTACAAAAACTGTCAACACTGAGACGTGTTGTACAACAACTGTCAACACTGAAACGTGTTGTGCAACAACTGTCAACATTGAAACGTGTTGTACAACAACTGTCAACACTGAAACGTGTTGTACAACAACTGTCAACACTGAAATGTGTTGTACAACAAATGTCAACACTGAGACGTGTTGTACAACAACTGTCAACACTGAGACGTGTTGTACAACAACTGTCAACACTGAAACGTGTTGTACAACAACTGTCAACACTGAGACGTGTTGTACAACTGCCAACACTGAGACGTGTTGTACAACTGTCAACACTGACAAACATTCACTGTTTACACTCTTTCATGAATGACTAAATTATGTGAAAGATTGCAGCTGATTTGGCAGTACCACACAGTCTATTTTATAACATAAAAATTTAAATTCTTAAATTATCTTATCGGCATTGGGAATAGAATTGCTTCACTGGATCTCCTGACTTAATAAAAAACTCCACTGTTGTTTAAAAAAAAATCATTAAAATCTATAAGATTAGCAACTTTTTTAAACCAAAAATATTTTGATGGGAAAGTTTAAATTTATTAAAAATACTTGACGAACGTCAAAAAAAAAAGCGAAAATATTTCGAAATATCAATTCATGGAAAATTGCCATTACGGCGTTTGGGGAAATGAGGAAAATCAGATTTGATGCAAGGGGGATTTTTAGTTCAATAAGTTTAATAAAGAACACAGATACACAATACCGTGACTGGAACAATACACAAATAACCCGCACAGAGGAGAAAGGAGCTTACGACGACGTTTCTGTCTTTCTCGGACCATTTACAAAGTCACACTAATAAAAGAGTGAGGAGGCCAATATATATAGGCAAGAGGGACAAAGACTGGACCAACAGAGGCAGAAAATGAAGTAGTGGTAAGGCTCGTAGTGGAAGCAGTAGCACAAGAAACAGACGTAGTAGAAAGTAGGGAGGAAGAAGGGCGAAGGGAGACAATAGTAAAGGTAGTAGCAATAGTGGTAGAAATAGTAGGAATAAGTTTAATATCATTATTATGAACCCCATACCCATCCTGTGGGCAGTAGTCTAAAGATTACAGATTGACCGATGTTGATTCGCCGGAGTTGTCCCGGCCCGGGTCTATTCCAGTTGGTGGCCCGGCCAAGATTACAGAGGAACGAAATGGGTCCAGGGACTGGGCCGCAAAGTTTTGATGGGTGAGCAAGTTACAGTGGTAATGAAATATTTACACGTTTATATCTGCAAGGGAAGGTGTAGTTTCAAGTCCCCAGCATCAACACATCCACATGAAGGGTAAAATTCCACTAATCATCAGTGACTATATTAAAAAGAGTCAAGATGGTGACGAAAACTACATGGGTAAAAACATGCCCTTCCCAGACATACGAGATAAATAACATCTCAACACCGCCTGAAAAAACACATCTGTCGGCAATATTTTTTTTTGGCTGGTCGAGGTTCAAGTGTAGAGTGTGGCCACACAATTTATTTGGTCAAAAAATGGCCACATGCTGGCCAGGTTAAGTTAGGTGATCTAGTGGCCAGGTTAAATGAGACAACCTGGTGGACAGGTTAAATTAGGTAACCTGGTGGACAGGTGATGTTAAGTTAGGCGAGAGGTGGCCAGATAGGTGATACTACTTGGTGACCTGATTACTTGGGTCTGACCACCAGGTGGCAAGGTAAAGTCCTTTCGGATAGACCAACTGACGCACTAGGTTCCTTTAGGTTAGACCACCTGGAGAACTAAGATACTTTAGGTCAGACCACCTAGCAGACTAGGTTACTTTAGGCTACACCACCTGGCGGACTAGATTACTTCAGGTTAGACCACCTGGCAGACTAAGTTACTTTAGGTAAGGCGAGCTTGGGGCTAAGCACACTGGTGGTGCAAGACTAGTGATGGCAGAGGAAGGTTAGCAGTCTGAGAAGTCTGATGTTAAGAGCAGTTCCATGAATTACCATCTCCCCTCTCCCCCTTTTTTTCATTCTTAATGGTAAAAGTCAGTAGCGGGGTGAGCGAGGGGGGTGAGGGCAGAAGAAAAAAGGGGGTTAATGAGCTTGGTAAAACTGGGCGAGGGATACATCAGCAGTGCGCTACTGCTAGATTCTACACAGTGGGGAAAAAAACATGTTTCCCTGTTATATTAGCGAGGAAGCGAGGGATAGATAGATAGATAGATAGATAGATAGATAGATAGATAGATAGATAGATAGATGAGAGAGAGAGAGAGAGAGAGAGAGAGAGTTACAAAGGCTATGGGAAATGAGGGTAGGTTATTGTGTTACAAAGTAATAAGCTTTCATATTAAATGTATATTACAAAAATGATGGCTCTCCGCCCTGCCTCACAACACTCATTACACAAAAAAAATCATAGCACGGGTGGGGTTCGAACCCGCGATCAGAGAGTCTCAAAACTCCAGACCGTCGCGTAAGCCACTGGGCCAGCTAGCTTCAATAAGATTCATCCAACTAGGTATGTATCTACACCATAGGAAGGTTAGCATAGGCACCACTGTGTCCACAAATGCTAGCGGGAGATTCGTCTGTAAAAACTTGCATTTGTGGACACAGTGGTGCCTATGCTAACCTTCCTATGGTGTAGAAATATACCTAGTTGGATGAATCTTATTGAAGCTAGCTGGCCCAGTGGCTTACGCGACGGTCTGTAATTTTGAGACTCTCTGATCGCGGGTTCGAACCCAACCCGTGGTATGGTTTGTTTGCAATCGTGTCATTACGATTTTTTGACTCATTACACAGGGATGTTTACCTCATTTATATAACTCACACTCACTACAGTGTTGCGCTTAAGTTGTTGTTATTGTTGACTATTGCACATTATCGGAATGTTTCTTTGGCTGCAACATCACTAAGATAAAATATCTCAGGACACTATGTGGTGATCCTGATTTAGTTTAACAGGATGAAAATCTCATCCCCGTCAACGGAGGTTCCACCACTGAACGAGTTATTGTCTGATCAGATCCGCGTCAGGAGACACTTTCCTGACGACCAAAATTTAACCACCGGAAAGCAATATACACAACAGCTCTTTATTATCATAATTATATTCATAGGAAAACGTTAAACCCGTATTAGTTTTACAGCGGCTGGAAACTACATTGGAAGAGATAGCAGAGAGCTCAGAAGCCCACACCCAGGCTGTCTGTTGACAGCTACCTACTTCTGTCTTAATTAAGGACTATAATATATTACCTAGGAGTATGAGCCAAGAACAGAAAAGCACAAGGTTCTCTGTAAATGGGAGGTAATCATGTTGGATTCGAGGAAAGGAAATGTAGCAATAGTAACTTGAATCAAGAGCTCTTCATCATCATCTTGGTACACTCCGGAAGGTACAAGACACCCTGAGAACCTGAGTCCAGCATTACGTCAGTGTGTGTCCTGGCCTGGATACTGAAGGCAGTGACTTACCTTATCAGTACTGCAGAGTTCACACTGATAACTTTATCTTAATCCAAGAGAAGCAAGGCCACAAACTTAATTAAATTTTATTAAGTGTTGCGACAATGGTATAAGGTGCCAAAGGTAAGTATTCTCACCTAGTTCTTTTAAAGTGTTTTTTCATCGACCCTAGATAATATTTTGGCAGATGACAATCCAAAACACTGCCACTTGACCATTACGCTCTAAAAGATTGCTTCGCAAACCCGTACCTACTGTAGCTGTGGAATTTGTAGTGTTAAGGCTGCATATAACCTATCCACCAGTCATAAATGCTCAAACCCTTTAAATAGGGATTACTTTAACTGTGTTTATAAAGCAAGAGAAATGCACACCCAGAGTATATATCCTGTGATGGCTGGGTGGTCAGTACTTTTCTTTTAAACAAAATTGGAGACATTAACAGGGTGCTGTTACCTTTTTCTATATGTTTAGCTACACAGTGGTAACAAAAACTACCATGTTTCCCTGTCATATTTCATCACACATGTTGGGGCTCATACAAGGTGTTGAAATATGTCGGCCTGAGCTGGGAGACTTCATTAGAGCAATGAGGATTTCGTCAAGTATTCCACTATGGCTTCATCAAATACGACAGCTTGAAAGGTCAGAGCTTCGAGCAGTCACCAGACTAATCACTGAATTGTTAAAAGCTATTATAATGCTATATAGCTCTCCTAGCTGCCTTTGATGGATTTATTATATTCATGAGAAAGCACTAAACCCCTTAAAGGCCACACAGCTCTTGAGAAATAGGGGTTAATCAGGTAGGCTTCAGTTAAACAGATAACATCACTTGTCTGAAGAGATAATTCTCCATTTTTCGACTATATTTTACTAATATTTAACGTGATGTATGGAGTTACCATCCACTACCTTACGTATTAATGCATTTCACTCGCTCACTACAATCACGTTGAAAATATTCTTTTGAAAGCCAACCCACTGATTGGAGATAAGGTAGGCGACGTATGCATCTGTCCTGGCAGACCAACGTCTTTAGTCTCATCTCCAGTTTGTGGGCTGCTGGTGTTTGGTTTATCAGAGTTAAAGCCTAGACACTACACATGTCATTAAGGCTGCATGACAACAGTACACCACCAGTCAAGGATACTTAATTCTAAAAATAAATATTGAAGTGGAGTGTATATACACTAGGTGTATATACACACTAGGTGTATATACACTCCATGGGGTAGTTGTGAAACGTTCCAGCTACGGTACTGTTACTTTTTCCTCCTCACTTTCCGTTTGTGACCTTTGTTTTGTTGTCTATACCTTTGATGAATTTCCAGAGTTTTCCCACTCCCGCAGCCTGGCCCTGGACCAAGCTTACCTGGTTAACCAGACTGTTGCTGCTGGCGGCCCGCTGGCTTACATATCTATTTGCAACCTGGTTGATCTGGCACTTGACTGAGGTACTTGTCGAGTTTCCTCTCGAAGTTCTGCACTTGTTCCGGTAGTGTTTTTGAGCATCGTCTGTTACAATGAAACACTGTCGAAACAAGTGTAGACGTCTTCAAAAGAAAACTCGAAAAGTACCTCCGCTATGTTTATACTTTTAAAAGTATGCTGTGTATATGAAGCACAGGTATACATAAGTACAATTATCATACATAGTGTAAATTACCTACGATGACCCACCAAAAAAGTCAAAGTGACTTACCTCTATTGGGGTCCTTGTAATATTATTATTATTTAATCTTTAAAAGTTAAAACGGCTAACTCAACTGTGTAAAAATATAAGCATCAATTGATAAGAGGGACCTGCAAGGGCAGTGGTAGCAAGTTGTCTCATAATCCAGAGGACTCATGGTGGAGCCCTGTACGAGGGGACGTATGGGTGAGTCTCCTAACACCTGCTGCCCCTGTTATGTAACACTAACTAGGTACCTAGGGGTTAGTTACATCCTGGGAGATGACCTAAAAAAAAAAAAACCAATGGAAATATGACATGTAGCGTGGCCTGGAAGGCAACACTCGTTTCACACACAGTGGCGGTGGTTCGATCCCCGTCAAGGGTAGAAACATTGAACTTGTTTCTTTACACCTGTTGTCCCGTTCACCTAGCAAACAAGTAGGTACTTGGGTGTTAGTCGACTGGTGTGGGTCGCATCCTGGGGGAAAAGATTGAGGATTTCAATGGAAATAAGACACAATCCCTCGACGACGCACTGCCTTTCTTGGGTTATCTTGGGTGGCTAACCCTCCTGGGTTAAAAAATCGAACAAAAACTTCTTTTTGTTCAGTTCAGACTCTCAGGTAAGGACCCACTAGGGGCGAGGGGGAAGTGGGGACAGAAGAAGAACAGCCGGTGAGAGGAAGAGCTGAAGTAGAAGAGAAAGAGTCAGGACTAAACCCAACAGTCTAACTACTGTTCCTGTAAAAAAAAAACTTCTCTTCTTAACCCACCGGGGTTACTAATCCGAATTATGTCATTATCAATGACCCCAATGGAAATATGTCACTGTCTGACTTTTTTACACATTATTATGTATGATTATTGTACCTATGTGTACCTGTACCTAGATAAACTTCCTTACTAATCATATAGATTAAAAGGAATATACATACGTATATTTAAATTATATATATTAAATAAGTTACTCTTCCAAATACCAACACAGAAAACGGGTATGGTACAGTTTTCTTTTACATTTTATTGATTAACTCCGGAATTCTTTACTGGCATCTATAGTATTGTGGTCGTGTTTTTAAGACGACTTGATTTGGATTATTAAGCAGAAAGGGTTAATATCACATGATAACCAATTGGATAAATATACAGAGAGGCATCTCAAAGAGCAGCACACACGTTAAAAGTTTGCTTTAATTTCTACTTTAAGTACTAATGTATTCTATGACTGGTGATGTTCAGGTAATATTAAGTATTAATGACCCTCGTGGTGTCCTGACGAACCTACCCTACCTACCTCGTGTGATAGATATTGGCTTTACAACCAAATAACCATACTCATATCATATTTTTTAAGGTTCTATAAATAATACTCTAGAAATAACAAAAAAGGCACAATACCGTGACTGGAACAATACACACACAACCCGCACATAGAAGAGAGGAGCTTACGACGATGTTTCGGTCCGACTTGGACCATTTACAAAGTCACACTAACACAAAGAAAAGGTAGAAGGGGTATTTATAGGCCAGCAGACAAGGGAGGGCACAAGAAAGTGGTGGAGGGGTAATAGTGGAAGTAGTAGTGGTAGTGGAAGTAGTAGTAGTGGAGTCAGTCAATTCTAGGAAAGAAAAGCACTGCAATAAAGCTGGCGGCCCGCATAGGGTAAGGACAAGAACACAGAGGGGGAAAACATGATGAAAATAAAATAAAATAAAATAAAGGACACATACAAGGAGAAATACAGAGGAGAAAGAAGAAAGACGAGAATGGGTAGAAGGGAAAGGAATCAGGTTAAGTCACAGGTGTTCTGAAGTTTGGAGCATTTAACAATGTAATGGGAGAGGAAAGCATCTACAGAGACAAAGCCAGGGCTAAGATTCATACAGGGAAAGTTGTGTATAAGGGAGGATTCAACCAGACGGCGACTGCGAAAGTTAGATGTAGGGTAGACAGTTTTAGCAGAAGACCAATCAATAGGATGACTGTGATCTCTGACATAACAGAAAAGAGTATTATTGGTGTCGGCAAGCCTAACACTATTTTTGTGCTCCCTAAGTCTGTCAGAAAGAGATCGGCCAGTTTCTCCAAAGTACTGAAGAGGACAGGAGGAACAAGAAATATAGCAGACACCAGGAGAATCTATAGAGGGAGGGGAGGTATGAACTAGATTAGTGCGAAGAGTGTTAGTCTGGCGAAAGGTAAGTTTGATATCTAAGGAACGAAGAGAGTTGTTAAGATTTGAGAGACCAGAGATGTAGGGAAGGCAGAGGACAGGAGAGTTCCCAGGAGTAGAGGGTTTAGGAGAGAAGAAAGTCCGTTTAGCACGAGAGAAAGCAGAGTCAATGAAATGGGAAGGGTAACCAAGGCGGGAAAATGAATTATGAAGAGTGGAAATTTCTGCTTCAAGGAACTGAGGATCACAAATACGGAGAACACGGAGAAAGAGGGAGATAAGAACACTTTTCTTGACAGAGGAGGCATGATAAGAAAAGTAGTGAATATACATGCCACTGTGCATAGGCTTGCGGTACACGGAAAAGGCAAAACCTGTAACTGAGCGGTGGACATGAACATCAAGGAAAGGAAGCAAAGAATTAGATTCCCAATCAGCTTTAAACTTAATGGAAGGGGCAGGATTATTAAGAGCATCAAGAAATGGTTGGAAGAGACTTGAGTCATGAGGGCAAAGATGTCATCTACATTATCTGCAGTCACTTCCGGTGGTAACTACCCCCGCGGCCCGGTCCCAGACCAGGCCTCCAGGTTGCTTTCCAGTGACACACTAACGAGGGAAACTAACCTGCTTGATTTGGTTCAGGCAAACTAGGAAACCCTTGTTAATAATGTGGAGACTACGGAGGAACTTGTTGCGAGCGACCACAAATCGATGACATTTACATAACATGTGTTATGCATGTTTACGTAGCAGTATACAGGTGCCTGGACGATAGCCAAGTTGTCGCTCACAACCTTGGGAAGACCACCAAATGACCCAACATTATTTAACTATTAGATTATCCTTTGTTTAGTCTAATATACTTTATATGCCTGTGAAGTCGCTGCGCCCTCTAGACCGATTAAAAAAATGTTTTGTACGTAAAACCTAAATAAAAGTTTTAATGGAAGTAAACCACACTGAACTATGTTGTCGACACACTTCAGGCAAGGCAGCGATTGAATGAAGGATGGAGAATGTGTTTTATATTTTTTTTTTTGGGGGGGGGGGAGAGGGGGTAATTCACCCTACTTAAGTGGGAGATGTCCGGTGTGTAAAATAATTAGAGCCACAGTAACACACGAAATCGTAAAAACTTCAAAACAAGAGTCAGTTTTGAAAATACCAGGCAAACCTCTTAACACTTTACAATGTGGGCTTAACCCACATGGCATTCTTGGGTTATCCTGGGTTACTAGCCAGTCATCTTCATTTTAATACAATTATGACCAGTTCCTCACTGCACCTTGACTAACAGAGATTTGGATACTTATTGTAGTCTATTAAATATAACCTGCATAAAAGTTCACTAATAATGTATTATAGTTTACACAATGTTTTTACTATATAATGATTGCAGTAAACACCTGATACAAAAATACATTGCTGCATCATTAGCTAGGTAATGCTTAGCTTCAGTTTTGTAGTGATGAAAGGTATACTGACTGACATAATTTGGGTAATTTAGAAGACCCCTGAGGGTTCACAACCTAAACTAAGCAGTGTTGCTCAAGCAGGGAACCTCAGCCTAGCAGGACACTGGTAGTGTTTTCCTGGTGTCAGCCTAGCAGGACACTGCTAGTGTTTTCCTGGTGTTAGCCTAGCAGGACACTGCTAGGGTTTTCCTGGTGTCAGCCTAGCAGGACACTGCTAGTGTTTTCCTGGTGTCAGCCTAGCAGGACACTGCTAGTGTTTTCCTGGTGTCAGCCTAGCAGGACACTGCTAGGGTTTTCCTGGTGTCAGCCTAGCAGGACACTGCTAGGGTTTTCCTGGTGTCAGCCTAGCAGGACACTGCTAGGGTTTTCCTGGTGTCAGCCTAGCAGGACACTGCTAGGGTTTTCCTGGTGTCAGCCTAGCAGGACACTGCTAGGGTTTCCCTGGTGTCAGCCTGGCAGGACACTGCTAGTGTTTCCCTGGTGTCAGCCTGGCAGGCACTACTGTCTCCAGTGCTGTATTCTCCTGTACTCGCCTGAAGACATGTCGTGCTGACAAAAAAATCCGACAATGAAGGTGCCCAGGTGTTGGCCATGTGCCTTATTCATCAAGCTGGCGGTATTGTATATCATTAATAATGTGATGAACAGCCAGAGATGAAACAACCTGTAGGAAAACCACCGACCGTATCTTATCGCGTGACCACTTTCACCACCCTCCCAGAATCATACGTGTTCTGATCTCCCGCATACCGGTAAGCCTCCAGGTGCCTGATGTCCTATCCAACGATTCTCAGGTGTTACGCTATGCAAGAGTGAGAGAGCCGCAAAGCTAAATTAGTTCGGGTACTAGACAATAAAAAAACACTGTACAGCAACAGCAATGATACAGAAATAAACAGCAATGGTAAAGGAAAAAATGCAGTAATCAGGGTAAAAGAAATTGTCTCTCTATACATATGTTTTAAATTAGTCGACCTCATTCCACGTTTACATTTCAATTAATAGGCCATATGAGCAGTGGCAGATGCAACAGCGTATACACATTTACTAGACACGTTAGTTACAATACCAAAGATCAATTCTATAGGATTACGTTCTATTCCCCATAAATGTTATTACGAGACCAGAGATCGAGTCTAACACTGCACCAACACTTGTATGGATAAATTATGAAAGATGCGAAGTTGTGTGTTTCGATTTGACGTTGAAGATTTCAATTAAGATTCAGCAAAAATCAGCACTTATGACAAGGTATGGGTCCGACCTGAACCCTTGTCACGTCACAGTTGTGACTTAACATGTGTCCTTTAAGTGCGGGTCTCTGGTGAACTGCTCCTGCGACGGTTTTGTGACTTTTAATTCTTCAACAGGATTATTAACCCCGGAGGATTAGTGATTCAGGATAACTCAACAAAGGTAATTAATGTGGTTTATGTATGACCACTTGAGAAGGAAGGCTGTTGAGTAAAATATTACCTCACGAGAAAAAGCTGATGCTTCCAATTTAAAGGATAACTTAACTATAAAATAATGGTCTATACATCTTGCTACAAACGACTCGAATAAATAATAAAGAAATGAGTAAAAATGGGTCAATACTTCATTAAAAAGCTAAACTTGAGGCGTGATAAGGTATCGTCCTCCGTGTTCAGGGTTGAGACGAGATACGATCGTATCTTATGATAACCAACAAGAGGATGCTAGTCGAGTGAGATGAGTAAATATCCCGACGACAACCTCTCTTGTTGACACAGTTTCTGCAAGACCAAATCTTAAGAGGACGCATAGCCGCAGCTGCCTTATGTACAGGTTAACCACTGTTTCATTCTGTGTAAAGGAATGACAGATGGGGGGAAAGGGATGGGGAAGGGGGCGCCTTGATGTTAAGAGTTGTTATTCTTCCTCAACTCAAAGAAACTTTTACTTTACATGCAAAAAGGTGTTATCTTGCCTCAGCTGATACCAGAGCCTGACCAGACACCCCTTTATCACTGTCAATTTATAGATCTCCACTTTTAAGTTATCTGTGGATCAGTTTTCATATAGTTTAACTGATTTTTAGAATATTTGTTTTGAGAAAAATAAATGCGTGTTAGACATCATCCATATGGTAAGTTTGTTAGGTACCTTACTGCTAGGTTCTTTTCATTAGTTACCTTCATGTTGTAGGTACCTGAGCTACCCTCCCTTTCGTCGGATTGAACCTGATTAGTTCGCATTTCCCTGCGGCTGCTGTATGACCCTTGGAAGCATATATATATATATATATATATATATATATATATATATAATCGTCTCCTGTAGAGGCGATACATTGCGTACGTCAAGTACAGTCCGTAATAAACTTATTTTACAAGAGAAAGACGAATACACAAATAATCCGTAAATAGAATACTGGAACTTATGAAGACGCTTCTTGAATGTCATTTATTTTCTAATATCTAGTAAACCAGCTGCAAATTCCTGGGCTTTGCCATATAATGCTGTATGAACAAGTGCTGCAAAATGCTCATCGCAAAGCTCGAGCCTGATTTTCCAAAGACTCGAAAAACTGCTCAGGTACTAGCGACACAAATTTCTGGACACTGGAACTGTCATCCATAGTACGCCGAAACTGTCTCCTTTATCTCTATCAAATTCCTCCGTAGCGAAGGCACGTTGTTCTCTGTTATTCTCAAGATTGAGTCAACTCAAGCGCTAACGAAGCCGAGACAACCCCGCTTCACCACCTGTTTCCACAGGTGGATAGTTGCCCTGTTGCTCTGGGTTTGTCTGCCCCCATTATGAAGGTATCGAAGAGGAGGTCCGCGATTGATGGTTCCCGTAGCATTTGAAATCGCAGGTTGGAACGCCATGTTACACGAGTCAGTTCTTAATTTATTGCGTATACACTCGTAGCACGATTAACCAAGGTAGGAATGAAGAACAAGCAAAAGTCAGCAGTGAATAAATATAATACTTATATACATTTCCTTCACCAAAACAGCATGCAACTATATGTACAATGTATATACGCTATGTAGAAAGCAAACCATATCACGTGTGGGGCTTGAACTCGCGGTTAGTGAGTCGTAAAACTCCAGACCGACGCAAGTTTGCAAGCAAGAGAGACAGTGAGAAATGTGTGCGACCAGACTTGGCGGGCGGGCTTGTGGATGGCTGGGTTGAACCAAGGTGCTGGCATAACACGGGATACTCTTAGCATCTGATTCACTGGTCGTGAGGGCATGCCTATATGGATATGTGACAGACGCCGAATAAAATGTAACGCACTCTTAGCATGCAACATGGGTCCTGTAAGCATGCTCGCTTGTCCCCTCAAAGTCCCCGAGTCACTTAATCTTTTCACAAAATAAACCACACTTATGGAAAGATGACGTTTCGGTCCGTCCTGGATCACTGTCAAGTCACAATCAAGCGAGAAAAAGAGAGATCAGAACATCAAAAAGAGAAAGGAAGGGAATGGTAATAATAGTAATAATGGTTGTAGTAGTAGTAATAACGGTAATAGTAATAATAATAGTAGTAAGATATTGTGTTCGTTATCACATACATGAAAGCTTACGATAAGAGCGAGGATTTAATACTGTAATACACACAACAAAGTCCCTGATTGAGCTGTGTTGGTAGTGACTTTTGCCACATGAAGCAACTTCTCAACCTTCAAAACCCAAGATTTGGAAAGGAAACGTTAAAAGATTTTTCAATCTGTAATGGACCATTTTCAACTCGCAACTTATTAATAATGGTCTATTATGGACCGAAACGTCACCTAAAGTTTCTTCTCAAAACTGTGATTAGTTTCGAACTGTTCCAGCCACAGTACTGTGAATTATTTTTCATTATCCACATTTATTGTTCACTACTGCCTATACTATTATTATCGACGGCCGGCCTGGTTGGACGTGTAATTACTGTATCATCCTTAACTCCAGAAACATTAAGCACAAGATCAATGCAGAAGACAGCCAATATTTTGAAAAATGAGCAACTACATATCAGTTTCACTTTGGTGTATCGTTCTTATTAGCTTAATTCCATCAGCGATCATTTATTCCTCGACTGATTTTCATTTGTAACATTTTCAGTCAAAAATCAAGTTAAATGATTATAGAAAAACTTAAGACTCTCTGATGGCTCCAACGAGTTAAGCAACCACGGTGAACGGTATCTGCTACGAGTGCCTACAATTTGAACTGTGATAACCAGTTATCTGGATCATCTGATAAGAGTAAACACAACTGTGTCAAACATAACTAAAACTTAAGAGTGTCAGTCCATAGACTGGAGCCAGGTAAACATTAAAAGCGTGTTCTCATACACATGTTATGTTCTAAACACAATCGCCAAAATCAACCATCTTGCTGGTGGGTCCCATAATGGGTACTCTGGTACAAAATGGTACAATCACCAAAATCAACTATCCTGTACATGGGTCCCATGCTGGGTACTCTGGTACATGCTGTAACAAAATGAATCTAGCACTCACATAAGTTAAGACAAATTCAATGGAAGTGAGAGAGCAAATGATTTTAAAAGTACCATCATTACCATTATTTCTCTGGTTTTAAAATTTGTCATTATCCAACCCACTTCATTTTCCTGGCCTTTGCTGCATTTGCCCAGTCGTGTTCTCTAAATTATAGGTCTACATTATTAGGTCTTTTGCAGGTTTCTTGGTGTACTTGCCAGAGACATCCTTGTCAGTGGGATTATTTTGCACAGTCTACCATGCTTCTTCTCAATCACAATCTTAAAATTCTCGTCATGAGTGCCCATACACCTCACGATCCCTATAAACCTGTAAAATGTAGACATACACTTCGTCAAGATTCCTATAAACTTTATCACACGTAGTACACATATATACATCGTCACGACCTCTTTGATCCTCGTCACAAACACTCGTATACCTCGTCAAGACCACTATAATCCTTACGACAAGTACCCATGTGCTTTGTCACGTCCACTGTAAACCTTGCCACGAGTACCGATACGCCTCGCTACTAAATCTAACAATATCAGTGAGCCTCGTTACCAGATATCACACATCTCACGACAGATTAAATAACAATGTAACCTCAAGGGAACCTTTAATATCCAAACACCTTAGCAAGGCTGATCCTTTAATATCCAAACACCTTAGTAAGGCTTATCCTTTAATATCGAAACACCTTAGTAAGGCTGATCCTTTAATATCCAAACACCTTAGTAAGGCTGATCCTTTAATATACAAACACCTTAGTAAGGCTGATCCTTTAATATACAAACACCTTAGTAAGGCTGATCCTTTAATATCGAAACACCTTAGTAAGACTGATCCTTTAATATCCAAACACCTTAGTAAGGCTGATCCTTTAATATCCAAACACCTTAGTAAGGCTGATCCTTTAATATCCAAACACCTTAGTAAGGCTGATCCTTTAATATACAAACACCTTAGTAAGGCTGATCCTTTAATATCCAAACACCTTAGTAAGGCTGATCCTTTAATATACAAACACCTTAGCAAGGCTGATCCTTTAATATCCAAACACCTTAGTAAGGCTTATCCTTTAATATCCAAACACCTTAGTAAGGCTGATCCTTTAATATCCAAACACTTTGGTAAGGCTGATCCTTTAACCCTTTAAAGGCTGATCCTTTAATATACCAAACAATCTTTAATGTTAGGTCAAATTGATGCCTTTAATATCCAAACACCTTAGTAAGGCTGATCCTTTAATATACAAACACCTTAGTAAGGCTGATCCTTTAATATCAAACACCTATGTGATCCTTTAATATACAAACACCTTAGTAAGGCTGATCCTTTAATATCCAAACACCTTAGTAAGGCTGATCCTTTAATATACAAACACCTTAGTAAGGTGATCCTTTAATATACAAACACCTTAGTAAGGATGATCCTTTAATACCCAAACACCTTAGAAAGGCTGATCCATTAATACCTAAACCGTTAAACAAACCACATACTTGATTGGTACAGGAAGGACAGAGTGCCGACGACGTTCCAAAGTAAATAATCTAGAGTTGCGGCCCCGCAGGATCTTAGGCAGGTAGATAGGCAAGGGCCGGACGATGTCCTGGCGAAAACCATTCGCCCGTTCCCCTCCTATCTGCTCTACCATTATCATAGCTGATTGTTGCAGAAGACGCTCCTCTTCAGCAATCCCCACGCCACCAGTCTTGAAGATCCTCTGCTTCTTCTATTACTAGGCAACCTCAGAGTTCTGTTTTATTTCCATTGGAATCAATGCACGGTTCTTTGATTTCCTTTAAGGATCATTCACAGTTAACCGTCACAGGAGGGAAGTTTGTCCAGACTGCTCGCAAAGATACACAAGACAAGACTGACTGATGGTTTCATGCGTACAGCAGGTATGTTATTGACTCGCTACACCAGATAACACAGATAAGGCTTGCAAGCTGGCCCATAAACCATCGTTCCAACATTTTATCGTTAAGCCCGACCGAACAACTATATCTCCACTCCATTTTGTCGTTAAGACTAACGGAGCAGCTGTGATTTCTCTACTATATTTTATCGTTAAACCTGAGGAAGTAACCATCTTTCCAAGACATGCCAAGTCATGACTCATGTCACTCGTTCTCTAGATGTAAATGGTGTAGAAAATGGAAAAGTTGAAGAACTAGACACTTTTGCAATATTTGGGAATCTTCATTGTGGAAACGTTCGGCCAAGTGGCTTCCTCAGTCCGATACAGAGATGAATGGTGGAAGACGAGTGTGAGGTAACCATAAAATCCTAAGGAATTCTTTCATGGTAAAAATTCCAAATTTGCATAAATACAATGTGGGGCCAAAAATCATGATTCCACATTTTTATTTGACAGAGTTTATGATGAAAATCATTAAAGTAAAAAACAACAACTTTCAAGTTGATGTGTTCAATGCAGCAATCTTGAGAAAAGTAGAGCACATGCACTGAGAAGTGGCTTATATATACTGCAGACAAGTGAGGTGGAGCAGCAGGAGGCGGAGTCACCAGTGGAAAATTCCACTATTGTAAGTAGGTCATGCCTATAGGTTAAGAAAGCGTTGAATTCCTGTGATAATGTTGCCTACCACATACACTAAAAACTTCGTGCAAACTGGTTAAAACGACAAAAAAATCTTGCCTTTGTCCATTTTTTTTTTTTTTTTTTTTTGTATTTTGAGAAAATGTAAAACATCCCAGTTGAAAATATCGATAAAACAGATACAAATTGGCATCGGGATTTCGGAACTTATTTTATTTTTTGACTATCTTAAATAAGATAAAAAATGACCCTCAAAAAAGTTTATAAAAAATCTGTGTAAAACAATAATTTTATTGCAAATTCACACACATAGAATAAAAAGGTCATAATATCGTGGCTGGAACAATACACCACATCTCCCCGCGCTTAGGAGACGATGTTCAAGGACGGACCGTAACATCAAGTTCTTCATCCAAGTGCTAGTATATGATGCATTCACAACAAAAATCTATAAACAGCAGCGCAAAACAAGCTTATCAGCGCTAGTGAGGGCACACGTCCTCCTCACCACTCTATGTAGATCAGTAGCAATCAAACCATGGTACGGGTGGGGATTGAACTTGCGGCAAGCGAGTCGTAAACTCCAGGCCAGCGCGTAAGCCACTGGGCCAGCTGGCTACAATAAGATTCATCCAACTAGATATATTTATACACCATAGGGAGGTCAGCATGGGCCACCACTGTGACCACAAATGCAAGTGTTTACAGACGAATCGCCGGCCAGCGTGGCCGTGACGAACTCTAGCTCAAGTCCCTCAAAGCAGTCATCATAACTCATGAAATAGTAACGACACGATTGCAAACAAACCACGGTAGGGGTGTATAAATATACGTAGTTGGATGAATCTTATGGTAGCCAGCTGGCCCAGTGGCTTACGCGCTGGCCCGGAGTTCACAACTTATTCGCCGCGAGTTCAATCCATACCCGTACTGTGGTTTGTTTACAGTCGTGTCATTAGGATTTCGCGAGTCAGTTCAATAGCAATGGTTCAGTGGCTCTGGCCGTGTGCTTTCTTACTATAATGCGGCTTAGAGTCCTAAGACTGAATAAAAATACTACTTTTATTTCATAGGCAAATTCAAGGACAAGATCCAAAATTTCACATTTCATAATAACACATTCCAAAATTTAATTAAATCTGCAGGAAAGCCTATTTTCCTAATTATAGGAGCGACATTAGTCATTATAAAGACTAATAAAATCTGCTAATCTTGTAATTGTATTATTGTTTAATATTATTATTATTAGTAATCGTCTCTGGTAATTATCCCTTCCTACAGCTAATTAGTTGTAGGAAGGAAGCGAGACAGCGTGTCTTAAGACACGCCAAGGCGTAGTTGATGGCCCTATGATGGACTACGGCAGCAACAACTACGGTCTTACCTGTGCTAGACTCAGAAGCCTCAATGACTGCAGTCTTGTCTTACAAGTAAAAATAAAGATGAACATTCTTCCACATCTCTTGAGCGATACTTGGGCTGTGGTTCGTACGTTGGACTGCGTGCGGCCAGCAGTAACAGCCTGGTTGATCAGGCTCTGGTCCAACAAGAGGCCTGGTCACGGACCGGGCCGCGGGGGCGTTGACCCCTGGAATTCTCTCCAGGTAGACTCCAGGTAGTAATGATTTACTAAAATGTCACTTGTTGACAAGCTCGTTCATCAGAACAATTTAAAATACGCCCTACAGAGGCATTTCTTGGGTTTTCAATGTCTTCTTCTTAGTGTCGATAATGACTATATTGAATAATTATTTTTTGCTGAGTTATCAAACGTGGTGAAACCTAACATGGAAGAGGATTGTCTGAGAAGTTGAAAAGATCTCGAGTATTTCCTCCCCCTACCTGTGGTTATATACATATATATCCCACCGACGCATATATACACATGTATGCTCACATATGTTGCGGTATTTGGTTCGCGTTTGCCATATGTTTTTACATATGAACTCGTGTTACTACCTGACTGCTTTCAAGTGGTTGATGACATGAACACAGTTAATCTCTGACTTTTCAATCATAAGAGTGGGGGAAAGAACTCCATGTACAAAGTACCGACACACAACACCTGGTATTTTTTTCAATAATCCATGATAAGGTATCATGTTAGTCACGTTTTTATCAACACCTGTCATCCATTTTGATGTTAAGGAAATGTCTGTCACATAAGTGTGAGGAAGGCGCTACCCACAATTCTTCTTTTTATATTATTATTATTATTATTATTATTATTATTATTATTATTATTATTATTATTATCATCATCATCATCATCATCATCATCATCTGGAAGTGGTAAAACCTGTGGGGTTATACAGGGACTGGGAAATGCGAGGTATTCAGGTTTGATCTGAGGGGGAGAAATGTTCCAGGTTCACTGAATCAAGAGCCCTTAACCAGCATCAAGGCATCACCACTGAAAGGTTTTCGGTAAGAACGTGATAGTGGATCCATACAATAAATTGAGCCGACCCTTCCATACATGGATGAAACCTGATTACCTAATAGCCTCCCTGTGCTGTATGAAACACACAGGTTTAGCGTTTACCCATAATTATTTCAGCATATTAGACGAAAGAAAATTATCTTTTCTTATGGAGGATTTGATTAAAATTTCTGAACATCATACAGAGGTATATTTTGTATTAATTTTTGTGAGATTCTGTATGAATATAATAATGATTTTAATTATAAGAATTCTAATGGTTTATTAGGTACAAAGTTTATTCAGTAAACGAGGGTCATTAAGGCTGCATGTTACTTGTACCATTTATACTTCGACCATAAGCAAACAATAAAAATGAATCAGAAAACGTTTCGGTCCTGGGACCTTGGTAACTTCTACAGAAACCCTCTTCAGGCTAAACAATGTTTTGAGATATGAGGATCACTCTGAACTAACAGGTCACTCAGCTCCCTGAGAACAACCAAGGTATGATTAGGTAACACCAAGTAAACACACAATCACACTAAGTTCTAATAACCAGCACTAGTTAAGAAATGGTAATGTCAAAAGACAAACGTTCCCCGAGGTACCTACATGCCCCCTGAAAAAAAACCCCTACGAGGCGAGTAAAAAAGGCCTAGTGCGTAGGCAGAGTTTTTAAAACGAGCTTCACTGTATCTTGTTATACACAGCAACCCATCTTTGCAAATTCTAATTCAGTTTCTCAAATACTAAGCTAACCTAATGGTCACGTTAGTTTCCATTAGGCTAGATTTTTGTTCATTAACAAAACTTAACCCATTACAACATACCACAATGCCAATAAATTAAATATTAGGCGATAAAAAAAATTATAAAGTTGGACAGAAAAACGGAAGCCACCAAACACAATTTACAAGTCAGATATTCACTGTTTAAGGCTCCTGATCAGTCAAACATCCACGGACTGTCTTAGAAAGTTAAATACTGATCTTGATTAAGAGAATGTTGTTTACCTTGTTGTTCACCTGCAGATCTCTATCACCAGTTTTAAATGTATATCCTAGTGGTTTCTCACTCTTCGTATATCAATACTTATGACACTTTATTCCAAGCACACAGTACACACTGGAAAAACAAGGGACAAATGTAGTGTAATGCGAGTCATCATTGATGTTTCGCACATACAATGAGCTTTATCAAGTAATAAAGAGATGTACTTAGGGAAATATGATGAAGCAAATAGATCTGTTTGTGATTTGATAAAGCCCACAGTGTGGGCGTAACGTTGTCAATAAATGATCTCTCTCTTTCCTATCGTGCTGGTATTTTATGCAAGTTTTCTCCATACAGTACAATTATTATTATTATAATCAAAAGAAGCACTAAACCACATGTTGAAAGTTGCAATCTACAACAAAGAAAAATGTAGATACAACGTTGTCAATATTATAAAAAAGGTTTTTATTTTTACTCCTAATTGAAATATTTCTAATATACGCATAATTAAAAATACAATTGAAAATATTCATTAGCAAAATAATACTAATTTGTTTCAAACAACTGTTGGATTGCAGTCGAGAAAAAAAACAATAATAATTAAATATTAATTACCCTGTATAAGTCACAATTTGGTGTTGCTTACAAGAACATATTCAACAATACATTTTACTAGGCAAAGATAATGAAGTTCAATTATTGCAGTGGCGGCGGGGGAAGAAACGAAGCAGCAGTAACAACAGAAGCATCAGTAACAGCAACAGTAACAACCTATTACTGCATCAATGGTGGGATATGTTACAGTTCCGCATCTTGACACTTGAAACTCAAGGATCAAAACGCCTATATACGGTCATGAATTGTTACTCAGTCTTAAGTTTGAATCATACACCAGCCTAATGACTGTTTCTGAATTTTTTATTTTTTTATTTTATAAAGCCCTCGTCACAAAAATCTGCGTTACATTACACATGCATTCACATATTTCTTACTGTCAGTGATACGTTACTCTCCCTCTCTGCCTCTACAGAAGGTAAAGGCACAGACTATCTCTGTTACACAGACTCTTGACATCCTCTGGTTCAGACATCAGAAGCGGATACAAACGTCGAGGGCGACAGCAGTGAAATTGGTCGCCTCCATATCTTATCTTCACCTTTAAGAAGGGATTTAGAAAGACTTACACACTAGAGAGGCGGGAATGCTACCATGATTTAACTTTTACGTCACGGTGGAGCGGTTACGAAGCAATGGTGGAGTATGTGGTTTGTGAAGGCTAGCTGTGGAGCCACTGCTGGGGACCACTGTCCAGGATACGACATATAACAGTCGACTAACACCTAGGCGTCCAGTTACTGCTAAGTGAGCAGGTGTTAGAAAATTGCCCCCTATGCCCCATCTCAGACTAACACTTAAGAGTCCTTTAGTCCTCTCCCTTCCAGGATGCAACCCATACCAGTCGACTAACACCCAGATACCTACTTACTGCTAGGTGAAGAGGGGTAACAGGTGTAAGGAAACATGTCAAACGTTTCCAATCGTCCGGAGATCGAACACCAATTCTTCAATATGATGAGATCGCTACCAATTGAGCCATGAGCGTCATTGAACCCCGAGACCTTCAGTCATGCGACTTCAATGTCCCCTGTGTTACACTGACGCGGGGGTTCAGGAGAGGGGAAAACACAGGTATCTCAGAAGTCTAGGGTCGCTAAGACAATAATAGCAGGAATAAAAGGTATACACAGAGAGGTATAACTCACGATGTATATACTAGTTGGTTGGGAATGCTGAATTCCTAAAATAGGGATTGAGGTGTCACGGCATTTATATGATGAGTTAATTACACCTTTCAATGTATGTTTACACTGTGGGAGAATCCTTAAATCAATATTTTAAGACTGTAGAGGCTCATTTTGATATAAATCATCATGACTACAGTTCACCTTACCATTAACTTACACGAGTGCATCATCAATAAAAGCACTGGAGGATTACAACAGTGACAAACGGACATGTACCCAAGAATTATAAAAGCCATTATATGCTTATTTCCACTAAAGTCCCGTAAGTAACTAATCTCTGCTAATTAATTATAGCTGATGGACAAGTTATATTATTAATTATGACGAAACAATGTTTACAATATTGCAAGCGAGAGGTGACACACACACACACACACACACACAGAGGAGCTGTGTCTCGACCCCTGCAACCACAAATAGGCGAGTACAAATAGGTGAGTACACACACACACACGGTCAGTGAAGAGGCGGGGCCAGGAGCTGAGTATCGACCCCTGCAACCACAAATAGGTGAGTACAAATAGGTAAATACACACACACACACAGAGGGCAAAGAATACCGCAGACGGAGTACTGTCTAAGTGGCCAGAGACTACAAACCTCACTCAAGAAAAAGGATCTTGGGGTGAGTATTAACACCGGGCACATCTCCTAAGGCGCACATAACCAAATAACTGCTGCAGCATACGGGCGCCTAGCAAACCTAAGAATAGCATTCCGACATCTCAATAAGGAATCGTTCAGGACCATGTACACCGTGTACGTTAGGCCTATATTGGAGTATGCAGCACCAGTTTGGAGCCCACACCTAGCCAAGCACGTAAGAAAATTTGAGAAAGTGCAAAGGTTTGCAACAAGACTAGTTCCGGAGCTAAGGGGCATGTCCTACGAGGAGAGGTTAAGGGAAATCGACTTGACGACACTAGAGGACAGGTGAAATAGGAGGGATATGATAACGACATATAAAATACTGAGAGGAATCGACAAGGTGGACAAAGCCATGATGTTCCAGAGATGGGACACAGCTACAAGGGGTCACAATTGGAAGTTGAGACTCAGATGAATCACAAGGATGTTTGGAAGTATTTCTTCAGTGACAGAGTTGTCAGGAAGTGGAATTGTCTGGGAAGTGATGTAGTGGGGCCAGGAGCTGTGAATAGACCCCTGCAACCACAATTAGGTGAATACACTACCCGATGGCATGGTGGCTAGCGCTCTACCTTCGCGCACGCAGGGCCCGGGTTCAATTCCCGGCGGGGCCGAAACATTTCGAAGTGTTTCGTTACACACACACATACATACAACAGGCCTAGTGTCTAATCGACATGTGCCTAGGACAAAATGGTAACTAACTCCAGAAAATATAGATATTAACAAGTTTGTACTAAAATTCTGTCGTTTTCTTTGACTACGCAAGTTTTCTCTGAAAGATCTCACACCCTGAACTATAGAAACTGGGAATGCTCATGGCTTCAAGATTTCATTTGGTATATTTTTTTTCGTTGAATAAGTAGAAACCCAATATACCCAATCAGTGTGGCTTTCTGTTATCTATTGGTGGTTCTGGGAATCACTTTCCCACGTTTTATTTCCACTGGGTTTCGTATCTCCTCCCCCCCTCTTCCCCGGGTTGCCACCCACAACAGTTGACTTATTCCCAGGTGTCTTTTTTACTGCCAGGTCACAAGGAAAGTGTTAGTAAATTTATCCATACGCTCCGCCTCGTCGTGAGGGTCTACCACACGCCCTCTTGGGTGTGAGCCAAGCTCTCAAACACTTATATTTTTTTTTTCAATATTTTTCAAGGCACACACATGTTATTTTCACACAGAGTATATACAGCACGTTATGCAGAGTTAACCTAGAATAACCCAATAATGACAATGTGACTTACCATTATGATATACAATACCTACAATTATATAAGACACATATGTAATAGGTATTAGAAATAAAGATACCCAACTGATACACCTAATGTCACTTATCTCCATCTATAAATATTATCTTGTCCACAAGTAATAATCAAAACCATTTTATAACCGAGGACGGGTTAGTAACCTAGGATAAATCAAGGGAGCCAGGTAGTGTGGCATATTTCCATAAGGATCCTTCCGCAGGATGAGAACCACGACAGGTGATAAACACCTGGACACACAGTAGCTGCTAGGTAAACAGTGACAACAAATGTAAGTAAGACTCATACGTCTCGTTCCACCCAGACTGGAATCCTGGTCCTTTCAAATCTTTAGCATTGGAAAGAATCTCCTGTACACTTTGTCGTGAAAATCACATACCAATGAAAATTTGGCACATTATAAGTTTATCTATACCAAACAAATGATGGGAATTAATCTATTAAATATAATTTATATGAATTAAATTTGTTCACAAATGAGGTACAGGATACATGGCTGACGTGTGACAAGGTCATTATTATACACTGCTTACTCTTAGTACAGAGAATCAAAGATTAACTTTACTCAGGAAACTCTTTAAATATTTTAAATAGCAGTATAAATGTGTACAATGGTACTGAGGGCAAATGAATACTGTAGACATAGAACAATGGTCCATTATGTACACTTATCCAAGAGTAACCCAATAAAGTCAAACAGTGTGGCTTACCGAGGTCTAACACATTCTTTAACAAAGGACAGAGGAATATCAAGACAGACGAAATTAGCACTACTGCAAGTCTGAATCCCGGCGTTATGCATTACCTAGCTATAGTGACTTTTATAGCTTCATTATGCACCTCATACTCATCCAGTAGGCGGTATTTAAAAGAGCAGACACACAGAGGTATTAGGAAAAGGACTCAAAAGTCTATTCGACAAGTAAGTTACTGAAGTATATAAATGTTTACAAGTGTACTGGACTGTTACAAAATTATTGGGCTGATTACATAAATAATTCAATCACATTATACTGTAATACAAGAAAGTCACACTCGTCGCTTTCTGTAGGTTTGTACCAGCTTCTATAAAGAATAAAAAACCATAATAACGTGACTGGAACAACACATAGATAACCCGCACATAGTAGACTGGCACATGACGACGTTTCCCATGTATCAGAAACCTTTCCTACGAGGACAGATATCAGTCAGCTCTTCTCCTAGGTTAACTTCTCTTAAGACACCTTCAGAGAATCTCCTGAGTCGCTCTGGCACTCGGGCTGCGGCCACAGTGCCAGGAATGGCTCAAATGGAGCAGAGCCTCATACCAGCGAGAACAACGGCCCTGACACCAAATGAACCCAAGACGTGCTGTACCCCAGCTACAGGGCGTCGACAACTATTGTAGCTACCTGCTACACCACTTGTGCTAAAGGCTCACCGTGCCCTTGTCATAAGGCTGTCCCTGCCATTGTGCTGTAAACAGTATATCACTTATACAAACTCCGACACTCCTTCGGGAGGCACTACCGTCACTACATGGAGAAGACCTGGGCCAGGACTCGTTCTGGTAAACCTACCTGAACGTAGACTGAGGGCACTGAATATGTACTCTCTAGAAAGGCCTAGAATTAGCGGGGATATGATTGAGGTATATAAATGGAAAACAGGAATAAAGGGGATATAAATAACGTGCTATATCTAACCAAGAAATGACTCGGAGCAAGGGGGGTTAGAGTTGCAAAAAATCAGAGTTATAAAGAATATAGGAAAGCACTGGTTTGGTGATAGAGCCGTGGATGAGTGGAACAAATTCCCGAGTAGCGTTATTGAAGCTAAAACCTTGTGTAGCTTTAAAAATAGCTTAGACAAGTACATGAGTGTGACTTTAACCTGCCTAGTGACTCCTTCCTTATGTTCTTATGAATGAGTGTGGGTAAGTGTGAGATGAACTTGCCTAGCATGGGCCAGTAGGCCTGCTGCAGTGCTCCTTCTCTCTTATGTTAAGTCGAACCAAAATGTCTTCATAAGTTTGTCACTTATGTGCGTGTTAAGTGTGTACCAGCTGCTATATCTTCATATCCTGGTCTATGCCAGCACTGACTTTGACTTAGTTTGGTAATTTACTCCAATCTTTCATATTTGCACACACACACAGGCGGGGCCAGGAGCTATGAATCGACCCCTGCAACCACAAATAGGCGAGTACGGAATGATAAAGCTCATGGAGCAGGGAGAGCAGAGACCCAGTAGTGTAAACAGCCTATCCAGAGGCTGTTTCAAACTGCACGGCACTATGGTGCTGCCCTCTATAGGCCTATCAAGGTCGGGCTGGTCAGCCATGCTTCTCTCTCACTTACACGGCCTACCTCACTGAAGCAGCATCTCTACCCTTGCTGGCTCCCGGTCCCCTCACGCTCTGTCCCCGTGTATTCCTACACCTTGCCATTAATAAACTGAGTCTAGTCATTGGCCGTATCTCTGCACCTACACTACCATTCTACTGCCCTAAGTAAGCAGCCAAGAAGTTAGACTTAACAGTGGTGACAGCAGTGGTTCACGGCAGAGTGTAGTGTAGGGGACCCACTGCCCAGTCGATCATCCGACCAAGCCAGTCATATCCAGGTCATCTGCTGGCTTATCGCATCATCCGCATCATCCGTAGCTTCCAGCGTCTCGTGGGTGCCTGAGTCAGCGCATCGTCCACGATTTTTCCACAAAATCGGGACATAGGGCGTCATCTCCAGCTCTCCAGCCTGAAGCAGTCACGTGTGTGTTCATCTCCTACTCTACAACTCTCCAGCATTCTCCTATACCCTTCTGCATCCAGCAGCGTCTCGACGCCCTTCCTACAGCTACAAGAGACGCGAGGTGAGGTCGTTTTGGGTGTGGTGGTGGTGTGTCTACCTCAGGGCGCCGCTGCCTGCCTATCTCCCACCACCAACCACCTGCTCTCCACTCCTTGCTACGTTTCTACGCTCCCTATATCCAGCTCGTCGCCTGTGTGTTGTTTTCTCCGAGTTCTTAAAGAAGCCATTCCTGGCTTGACCACGTGGGAACCCATCGTGGTTGTCCCAAGCCAAGCCAGTAGCCTGCAGTGTTCCCAGCACCTCGTTCCTGCGTCCTTCAATCTTCACCCTTCCTCCAGCTTCAGCAGTGATTTAATTTTTTTTTGTATTTGCACCAGTATCTTAAACTCCCCCCCCCCATTGAAAACTGTAAAGTAACATCTTAGTAATTGTTGCAGTCTCTTGCAGTACTTCTGGCATTCTGAAAAAGTCCTTTTCTGTAGTAATTTCCCCGTGTCCGTCTGCGCTTCCTAAGCCACGGTCAGCAGCGCTCTCAGACGCGTTCCCAGTGTAAACAAAACGCCGCTCTCTCAGCTGGCGAGTTTCTGTGTTTTTTTAGTAAAAACCCTCATTTCCGCAGAGTTCTACGCCCTTTTCCCGTTCTTCCCAAGCCTTGCACAATCTTTCCTACGCCACTGGAGACCCCATAGAAGCCTACAAGTGTTTATAGTGTGTGTACCGCCGCATCCAGCCACCAGTACACACCAGGAGTTTCAGAATCTGCCTACTTGCATCTAACCCCCCATCTACAATCAAAGTTAAGTAAACAGTGACTTGTCTGGCATTTCCTAAGAATTTGTGACATTATTTAATTGCCCTGCACCAAGTACAGTATCACTGAAGCCCATAATTTCAGTGAATTATTCAGCAATATTGTTGCACTTTGCAAGCTCAATTTTTTTTGCATTTTAAATCCTAGTGCATTATTTCTGCACATAGCCTCTCACCTAATTATTAATTTGTTCCTGCTCAAAGTTGTTCATTGTGCTACCCATATATATATATGTATATATATTCTTTTTAATTGCAAGTTACATCTGTCTGCTATTATTTTGATTGTTGCATCTGCAAGCTAGCCACAAATTGTTGACAACCTTGCACAGTTCTGATGTGTTAGTGTGTTCAAAGTGTTATTTTAATACTCGCCAGTGTCAGTTTTATTCTGCTTGAATTCAACAACTTGTGACTAGACACCTACATTTTCTCCAGTGTCTCAAATTTAATTTTTTTTTCTTTCTCCATATTATTTCTTTGCCATATTTTTGTTTAGGCACATTCACCTGTGTTTTGCATTCTGTTAATGTTTATGCCTTGTCATTGAGTGATTTATCAGTCCCTGTTATTGAATTTTCAGGAACCTGCTTATTTGCCATTATTGCAATAATTACCTGTGAAATTCCATACTTTTGCACCAGAATTTACTTAGCAATTTTTTTTTCTTGTGTCAGTGTATACTCATTTTGCCACCTGTAACTTTTTGCCCCTATTATTATTGATTTTCATCATTTTGTCATTTTACTCATTGCCTTTTTATGTGAAATTCAGTACTTCTTGATACAGTAAATTTTTGTGTCTGTTTTTATTCCTTTGAAGACTGATTTTATTAATTGTTTTGCCACCTTACCTTGCTGCAAGTGAATTCATATTTTTCTTTGTCATACCTAATTGCAACTGCAACATTTTGCTGTGTGTTGAGCAAGCCTGCACTGCAGTACATTGTATGTAATACCCGGTTTTCATTTTATTTTGCAAACTTTCGTTAATTCCGCTACTTGTTACAGTTCATTCATTTTCATGCAATTTTCTTGCCAGTTATCTCTGCTTTTGTTCTGTGTACACCACAGCAATTAATTCACTTGTATCCAAAATTTACCTTGAGTTTCAGAGTGTACCATTCTTTTATTTGACGTAATTCACGCATTTGTTAACAAATAAGCAGTTTTTTAGTAACACCGTGTTGTGTCCTCTCTGACTCTGTGTTGAGTTCTAGCCGTTTGCGTATCAATTCTTGCTTTGATCCCTTTCCCTTTCTCCGTGACTTATTTTGTGCTTATAACTGACGCTATGACTCAGACACGCAGTGGCCGTCGCGATGCCCAAGCTTCTGCCGCAGATGGCACTGATGCCTCTCCTGTTAGGTCCCATCAGGGGGAGGGTGGCGCCTCCATAACAATTGGCCAGGCGGTAGCCATGTCGCGCCTCGAATGGCCACGAATGTCATCCCCGCCCGTCCCTTTTGTTCGATGGTCGCGCCAGTATGTTGGAGACTTGGTTCAAATCGGTCGAGACGACAGTTAAGGGACGAACCGATAACCCCACTGACGCGCACTATGTAAACACTGCCGCGGTGGCTGTGAACACATCCCTAAGTGTTATCACTTCCTTCTTAGACTTGGTGGAAGTGCGTGATTTGCAGTCATGGCCCAAGCTCAAGGAAGCATTCCGTAATTACTTCCGGCGCAGGCATCAGAGCCCTTACCTTGACATTATCACGAGTGTCATGAATGAGTGCCAATCCCCGGATGAAAGCCCCCTCGCTTGTGTCTGTCGTTTCCAACGAGCATCGTTAGATTTTATTGACATTATGAAGGATAGCAAGTGGGTCACTAGTGATGGTAGTATAAAACTCGAAGACATCATCCCCATGATCGTCGGAGGCGTCATGCGGAGAGATGCCCCACTCCATCTCCATGATAGGATTGACGAATTAGGGCTTGGCCCCAAGGAACACATCCTGGGCGCCTTTAATGCTATCGATAAAATTAAACCGCTGGGCGAGAAAGACAAGGCTTGTCGCCCTGCTGGTACTCCCTTGCAAGTCCCTCAATTGCCAACTCTTGTGTCGCCGCCTGTGCAACCCCCTGTCACTTTTGCTGCAGCCGTCCAGCAATCAGCAGCCAAGGCTAGGACAAACAGCAAACCTCAGACCAAGCCGAATCAAAACGGCAGGTCAGGTTATGACCGGAGGGCTAGCAAGACGACTTTGCCAGCGTCTCCTCCATCTAAGTCCAAGCGTCATAAGCGCACACCGCCGTCAGCACCACCCGCGAAGCGTGTGGTTACCTGTTTCAACTGCGGTAAAAGAGGTCATTACCGTTCTGAGTGTTATAAACCTCAGCCCCCACGCCGTGATAATCACCGTCCCCGTGCGCAGCACCGGGAGGGCGATTGTGTTTACCACCATACATCCAGTCATACCTCCAGTGAGTGCCTCAAGTTGCGTAGCATCTTGTCGGCGCACCACGGCAAGCGCTCCTGCCCGGGCCCGAGCGCGGAGCCCTCCAGTAGTTCGGGGGAAGAGACGCGCCAGAAAAATCCCGCAAAGAGATAGTCACCCTATTGGAGTCGCTGTATTCCGTCCCTGTCCGAAATGCGTTGCCGCCCTGGGCAGCGACACGCATGCCGACAGCACGGAACAGAGTGCCTCGACGCTGGTGTCGCGACTCGAACCGTACCTTCCAGGACGTCGAGTCGCTCCACCAAGCGTCGAGCCTCTAGCAGCCGGGACTCTGACGACCTAGTCGGCCCGTCATGCCTTCATGTTCGGTATGACAGCCCGTGTGGACCTCTCGTAGAGTCCACACTTCATCGGAAGCCTATTCAGCTTTTCCTTGATACAGGTTCGGTGGTTAACATTGTCCGTTCCACCCTCTTCCGTGACATTGGTCTCCATGCAGCCATGCTGACCGAGCCGTCTGCTATTCAGACATTGCGAGGCATTTCAGGTAGCCCTCTCACGGTCCGTGGTTGTACAACCTTAGAATTTGCGATCCATGATCACAAGTGGTCAGCAAAGTTCTTAGTTGTTGATGACATCGTCTTCCCAGGCGATTTGCTCATAGGTTTCAGGACCATGGCAGACCTTAAGATCTGTTTAGATCCAGCTAAGTGGAAAGCGGATTTTGACGGAGTGGACGCGCCCTTCTGGGGTGTACGCTTGGGTTCCACTACCTGCCACTCCGTCTCTGAGTACATCCAGTGCTTGGAATCATTGGAAACCCGTGGTTTCTGTCGCGCACCCTCCGTGAGGTCGGCCTCTTGTCCTGACCAACCTCATAAGAGAGCTCGTATCTCGTCACCTCCTGACCATCAGCGCTCAGTTATCAGTGAAACCCAGTCTGGGGACGCCCATTCTGACCATCACTCTAACTCTTGCGCTGTTGTAGAGGATGACCGTTGTCAAGCCGCAGTCTCCCTGTCGGCAGGCGACTGTCTGACTCGTGTCATGGCATCAGCGAGCAGAGTTACTGCCTGTACAAAGTATGACGTCACTTTGTCGGCTAATTCGCTCACTCCTGTTATTCGCTCACTCCTGTTACGGTGTATGTGACAAGAGCTTTCGAAGATCATGTGCTAGTCAACAACGACACATGCAGAGTCAAGGGCCCCTCCCTTGAGCCGTCCTTGCACACTGTGTGTCGTGGCAAGTTGCAAGTCCTTGTCGGTAACTTGCATAGTCGAGAATTCCCCCTGAGGAAGGATACTTCACTTGTCGACCTCGTCAGGTTCCCTCTCCCGGTGAGAGTGGAGGGAGAAATCCCAGCTGACGTTCTTGTAAGTGCAGTCCTCCCAGGTGAGTCCGCTACTAATTCTTCCGTCACCCGGCCAGTGCAGGAAGATGATCTAGCTATGACAGACTACCCGGAAGAAGTTCCACAACTTCTCCAGGTTCTCAATCGCGCACGCACTGCTGTTGCTAGATGGTGAGTCCATGGGTCTGACCCCGCTTATGTCTCACTATATTCCGCTTGATAAAGGTACTAAACCCATTTACGTGCCTGCGTATCGTTTGCCGCATGCGCAAAGAGTGTTTGCTGACGAACTGATTGCAAAGATGCTCCGCGATGGAGTTATCGAGGAGTCCATTTCCCCGTGGAATGCCCCTCTAATCCTAGTTCCCAAGAAAGATGGAACATGGCGTCCTGTTATAGATTACAGGAAACTGAATGCCTGTACCATCCCAGACCGATTTCCATTGCCAGTTCTGAATGACCTGTTACAGAACATTGGCGATAACAAGGTCTTTTCGACTCTTGATCTTCTTCAAGGGGTTTTGGCAGATCCTCTTGATGACCAAAGCAAAGAACTAACAGCGTTCTCTACGCCTACTGGTCATTATCAGTTCAAGAGAATGCCCTTCGGCTTGCATGGAAGCCCGATCACGTTCAGTCGTCTAATGACAACGATTTTCCGTACTCTCCTAGGTGGCACGCTCATGGTCTACCTAGACGATCTCATTGTGATGTCCCAAGATGTCCCTACGCATCTCGTAAAACTTGAGCGGGTACTGGAAAAACTAGCCAAGGCTAATCTTAAGGTGAAGCTTTCAAAATGCCAGTTCCTTAAGCAGGAAATAAAGTTTCTGGGCCACGTAGTGACTCAGAGCGGCATCAAGACAGACGAGTCTAAAATCTCGGCTGTGCGAAGGTTCCCTAGACCTACGACGGCGGATACTGTCCGCTCCTTCGTAGGCCTAGCTGGATTCTACCGCACTTTCATAGCCGGTTTCTCCACCTTAGCTGCACCCTTGACGCAGCTCCTTAAGAAAGATGTTCCCTTTGAGTGGACGTGTGACCAAGAAAGAGCTTTTGTCACACTTAAAAATAGGTTAACATCAGACCCAGTCCTTAGGTTCCCTGATTTCACCAAAGCGTTCACCTTGACGACAGATGCCAGCAAAGTTGGCATCGGTGCAGTCTTGTCGCAGGAATCTAATGGTAAGCAACAGCCAATAGCTTATGCTAGCCGTGTTCTTACCAAAGCTGAAGTCAATTACTCTGTGACAGAGCTAGAAGCCTTAGCCATCGTCTGGGCTTTGAACCACTTCAGAGACATTATTTACCAGTATCCTATCAAGATTTACACGGATCATCTGCCGTTATTATCCCTTTTGCAAACAAGAATCTCTCTGGGAAACATGCTCGGTGGTCTCTCACCTTTAACGACTACAATCCCAAAATCTGCTATGTACCGGGTAAGCAAAATGTCGTGGCTGACGCCTTGTCGAGGCATATAGCCTTTGTCAGTGCAGACAACTCGTTCTCCGTCGAGGACCTAGAGAGAGCCCAACGGCAGGACCCAGTGTGGTCACCAGTCCTTCGATTCCTAACCAAGGAGGACGTTGGCCCGCGAGTCAAGTCGCCCGATCCGCTGACAGACTTAGTGGTCAATCAAGGAGTACTGTGTCGTGTAGCTCGACTAGTGGACCCCGGCAGAACCGTACACCAACTGGTGATACCGGAGTCCCTGGTACCCACGACTCTCAAGTTGATCCACGATGTCCCAGGCGCAGCGCACCCCGGGAAGGACCGCAGCATCAAACAGGCTAGAATGAAATATTTCTGGCCTAAGATGGCAGCGGAAATTGCCAAGTATGTACACCAGTGTGTCGTTTGCTTACAACACAAGGGTACTGTCACGGGTCCCAATCCCATTCTGAAGTATCCCATTACAAAGGAGCCCTGGGAGAGAACTTCTGTCGATGAATTTCACGACCTCGGAGAAGGGTAATAAACACCTGCTTGTAATGGTAGATAACTTGACGCGGTACTGTGAGTTAGTACCCATCCCTGACAAAACGGCCGAGACAGTCGCAAATGCTTTCCGTGAGCGTATCGTTCTCCGTCATACCTGCCCACGTGTTCTCCTGTTAGACAATGGGTGGGAGTTCATAAATGCCACAATGAAGGACCTTTGTTCCAGGTTTGACATTCACCAAGCACCAGTAGCTCCACGTCACCCGGCGAGTAATGGTCTTGCTGAACGTACAAACCGCAAAGTTCTGGAGGTGCTCAGAGTAACCGTTAATCCGAGTTGTACTACATGGGATGACGCTATTCCAGATGTTCAGTGTACATTGAACTCTTCCCTCAACAGCTCGATTGGCGAGACACCCCATTTTGCCTTGTACGGCTATGATAAGCGTTTACCATACGAAATCCTGTTTGCTCCGCCTAGCAAAATCTATGACGCCGATAACACCGGTATAGTTAAGATGCGGACCACACAGCTTGTTTTCCAGCGAGTACGTGAGAACCTAATAAAAGCCACGGATAGGTTCACGTCTGATCACAACGCCCACGCTAAGGAAAGTAAGGTGGAACCAGGATGCAAAGTTATGTTGCTCAACCCGACGCAGACCCCTGGTATGCATAAACTTGTCCCCAAGTTTGTCGGACCTTACCGTGTCCTACGACAGCTCCGCGACAATAAGTTCGAGGTGAGGGAGATAGCTACCGGAACTATCAGAGAAGCTTACCTTGACCACATGAAGTATATTGATCATGTGCAAGCTGAAGCAGAGCTGGAATCACGTGCATTGCAAAGCCACAAGCAGACTCAAACTAGTGACAACCCGTCTAGTTCTTCACCCGCTATCCCTACGACAGATGACAGTCCTGTAAGGCTCCATACTTATGGCCTGAGACCCCGGACAGCAGTACATTTCTGTGACATTGACATACCTACTGACTTGTCCGACTCCTACGCTAGCTACGCTAATTGTTTGCTTGCAGAAATGGGGATTAATGCGCACACATTGTATAGTTAGTAAATAATGGAGTCAGGGTGGAAAACTCCATGTAAATATGTAAAACTTATTCTTAGAGGGTACCCGTAGTATAATGAATTCCATGGAAATAATGTTATGGTGAGTATGTGCACCCAGTGTGTCTTGTAAAGCCTGTATAAAGGCAAGGGCAATATCGTCCTTTTGAGTTAAATGTCACACCTTAGGAAATGCTACTGTCAGTCATTGTTTGCAGATGTGAGGATGGTACAGCGCTCATGGATGTGCAGTCAAGTTGACGTCTGGCCCTGTGGACAACCTGTATATAGAAGACTCTAGTTCCTGTGTCAGCATTGGCTTGTTCTGTCCTCTGTCCAGCTGTACGGGCAGGCCGATTTTCTCTTCCTCGACTCACGTAGGGGAAGAGTTTTTTTTTTTTCGGCCTGCACCGACAATTTCCTGTTGTAAATGTCAGGTGACCGGAAGCCAGTTTCCCCTGGGTAACCTTGCTTGCTTGTTTACACCTTTGTGCCCGCCAGTATTGTCGTGTCGAGACGACACGCGGTAGGTGGCCGAGCGGATGTAAACAGCCTATCCAGAGGCTGTTTCAAACTGCGCGGCACTATGGTGCTGCCCTCTATAGGCCTATCAAGGTCGGGCTGGTCAGCCATGCTTCTCTCACTTACACGGCCTACCTCACTGAAGCAGCATCTCTACCCTTGCTGGCTCCCGGTCCCCTCACGCTCTGTCCCCGTGTATTCCTACACCTTGCCATTAATAAACTGAGTCTAGTCATCGGCCGTATCTCTGCACCTACGCTACCATTCTACTGCCCTAAGTAAGCAGCCAAGAAGTTAGACTTAACAGTAGCGGACAGCGAAGAGGCGGGGCCAGGAGCTGAGTCTCGACCCCTGCAACCACAATTAGGTGAGTACACACACACACAAATCAGACTTTTGAAGTTTGGCTTATTGCATTGAGAACTGCAAAACTGTGTTCCCTTCCCTTAACATTCTCTTGATTTTGGGTCTTAACCTTTTCAAATCTGAAAAGTATTCAAAGATCTGGGAGATTTTTTTTTTTTTTTTTTTTAGATATGTTGTACTTTTCTTAATTTTATATTACTACTTTCAGTAATTATTTTACTTTATTATTATCTGCTTTCTCGTGCAGTCCATTAAAACAGGTGTGATATGAAATAAAGACACATGTGCAACATCTGGGTATCTTTATTGTAAACGTTTCGCCATCCAGTGGCTTTATCAATACAAATTCTAGGACATTATATGAAGACAGTAGAACTATATACAAAAGATAAGGTAATCAGTCCCTCGGCCTTGGAGTGGTGTGAACAGCACCGAAGTCGTTGAGTTTCTGGAGCAGAGGCAAGGAGGCTGGCGCTTATATACTAACGTCAGGTGGAAAGGGACGTGTAGCAGACGAGGTGTGATAGTTTCATGTAATGTTACCTTGGTACTTCCTTCATTTCGCCTGTTGCAAGCTTATTTAGTCGAATACAGGGGAATATAACACTGGAGACAGTAGAAAGTAATTCTGAGGTGGTTAGTCACTAAGGCGCAGTAACCAAAATTGAAAAAAATAAATAGGTTACAATCACTGGAATTTAATTTTGAAGGAAATAGGTTGCAGAACAGGTTTTAACTGGGCCAACGTTTCGCTTTGAGTAAAGATTTATCAATTTTTTTTATTCACTATTTTCGTTGGAATGCAATTTCAATCTCATTAAATTTTGGATATTACCATAATGTGGCAGATTTGATTTATTGCGCATTATACACCTTTTTCAAGAAATGCCAATTATTTGCAGGCGATATAAAGGGTTATTTTGTGTAAGTCATATGATGAAATTCAAAATGCTCCACAGGTTAAAGTCCCACCCTAGAGGTTATTAAATACAAAGGTTTTACCATTCAGAAAGTTTCCACAGCTTAAAGCTGGAGTCACTAAGTGCCGCCATTCCAAGGACTTCCCACATTAAAGTTGTCTGGCACCAGCAGCTTCCATTCAGAGGATTTCCTGCACGTGCTTAACTAAACTGCCCGAGGTAATAAATCCCCTTTCCGGTATTATTCCCTTTCTCTCTCCTATATAACCACAAGCAACGTTAACAACCATAACATTTACCACCACATCTGTCCTAACCAACGTTAACAGTAACTACAACTACCGCCTTATCGTTAATATCATCGGTCACTTCATCCATCCCTAACGACTAACAACAATCAGCACCACCCACATCAATCGTTGAAGACACACACACTTTGTTTACTCTATTAATATCTTAATTCCTATCCATAACCTTTTTTTTTTCACTTCTTCGTCGCACCCTGGTTCTCCTCCTCCCCATTCTTGTCATGCCTCCAGTGGCCTAGTCACTAACAAAAGCACTACAGAGAGCGAAATGTTACAATAAAAGCTTGTTCCGTTTGTTTTTGTTGCTGCTGCTGCAGCAGCAGCAACAGCTACTGCCGCTTCTGCCCTTCCTGCCTCTGCCACCACTGCCGCCGCGTCGTCCGGTGTCAGGGTTGCAGGGGTCGACACTTTATTGAGCTGTGAGGCGCCTCTTTAAAATGCATAGGTTTTGGCTCTATGCTTGATGTGCGTGTGAATTTGGCTCGCAGGTTCAGACAAGGCCGAGAGAACCCCACTTTAGTCGACGAGGAACCTGGAGCTGGTGTTATACTCGTAGTACATGGCCTGTGATGGTGGTGGTACCTGGACTGTGATGGTGGTAGCACCTGGATTGTGATGGTGGAACCTGGACTGTGATGGTGATGGTACATGGACTGTGATGGTGGTGGTACATGGACTGTGATGGTGGTGGTACATGGACTGTGATGGTGGTGGTACCTGGTCTGTGATGGTGGTGGTACCTGGTCTGTGACAGTGGTGGTACCTGGTGTGTGATGGTGGTGGTACCTTGTCTGTAATGGTTTTGGTACCTGGTCTGTGATGGTGGTGGTACCTGGACTGTGATGGTGGTGATACCTGGACTGTGATGGTGGTGGTACCTGGACTGTGATGGTGGTGATACCTGGACTGTGATGGTGGTGGTACCTGGCCTGTGATGGTGGTGGTACCTGGACTGTGATGTTGGTGGTACCTGGACTGTGATGTTGGTGGTACCTGGACTGTGATGGTGGTGGTACCTGGACTGTGATGTTGATGGTACCTGGTCTGTGATGGTGGTGGTACCTGGTCTGTGACGGTGGTGGTACCTGGTGTGATGGTGGTGGTACCTTGTCTGTGATGGTGGTGGTACCTGGTCTGTGATGGTGGTGGTACCTGGTCTGTGATGGTGGTGGTACCTGGTCTGTGATGGTGGTGGTACCTGGTCTGTGATGGTGGTGGTACCTGGTCTGTGATGGTGGTGGTACCTGGTCTGTGATGGTGGTGGTACCTGGTCTGTGATGGTGGTGGTACCTGGTCTGTGATGGTGGTGGTACCTGGTCTGTGATGGTGGTGGTACCTGGTCTGTGATGGTGGTGGTACCTGGTCTGTAATGGTGGTGGTAAATGGACTGTGATTTTGGTAGTACCTGTACTGTGATTGTGATAGTAGCTGGTCTGTGATGATGGTAGTACTTGGTTTGTGGTTGTGCTGGTACCTGGTGTATGGTGATAGTGTACCTAATCTGTGATGATGGTGTTGGAGGTACCTGTTCAATGCTCATCGTGATACATTATCTATTACGTGGTGGTAAAAGGGGTACATTCTCTCTGGTGGTAGTGATAATTGGTCTGAGGTTGTGACAGTAATGATACCAGGACCTGGAGTGACAGCTTCTTGATACACACCATTACAAGTTACGAGTGTCAAGAGTACATTATATTCTGTCCTAGGAAGCCATGACAATCACCATACATTTCCGGGGGATGCACAGAACTAATTGAGATGTTTATTCTGGCAAGCAAACGCCAACCACAGATTTTCCCTGTGTAATGAGATACTCAGCTCGATGATACATACAAAACTCAAAGAAATAATACCAGTGAAAAAAAAAACCTAACATAAAAAACCGCAGGACTTTCGTACATTAAGATACATCTTAAAAGGAACTACTTCCTACTAAGATGTGTTTGCTGTTACTTACTGGTAGCTACAGGGGCAGAGCAATGCTCGTGGTGTTCCCTCTTTAATAATATTTAGTAAAATTTGTTTACATTTACGGTGGTTGTAGCACTAAAAAGTTTAAAGGCTTGTATGTTTCTGCAGTTTTTTCACTGCAGTATTTATTCGTATTTGTGTTATATGTTCTGGTTTCGTCCTACAACGTTCTATAGTGTTACGACAGTGACAACGGAGTTACTACCAACTAGTCACTAGTGTCTGAACTCTGAGACACGACAGTGACACGTAACATATTGGTAAACAAGGACCAACAATCGCATGATAATTCCTAATGAATGACTGTCATTGAATAAAACGGGACCACGGTTCGAGTCCCGTCCATTCTTCTCTTCAAGGACCAACAAAGTTGGCACGACCCACGTAGCTGTTGCTATTGCTGCTGTCACAGCAGCTGTTGCTGCAGCTACAGATTCTGCTGCTGCCACAATTGTTGCTGCTGCCGCCGCCGCCGCCAGAGGATCGATACGTTTCACGCCACTTCTGAAGTTGCTCTTGCATTTACCACTGTGCGCTGGTGGTGCCTCAGATCTAATGGTGGACAGCAATTCTGCTTGACTTGACTTCTCTCCTGAAGTTGGCTGATGGTGCTCCTGAAGACTGATGGTTCTACTGAAGACTGATGGTGCTACTGAAGACTGATGGTGCTACTGAAGACTGATGGTGCTACTGAAGACTGATGGTGCTACTGAAGACTGATGGTGCTACTGAAGACTGATGGTGCTACTGAAGACTGATGGTGCTACTGAAGAATGATGGTGCTACTGAAGACTGATGGTGCTCCTGAAGACTGATGGTGCTACTGAAGACTGATGGTGCTACTGAAGACTGATGGTGCTCCTGAAGACTGATGGTGCTACTGAAGCTTAATGGCGTCACTGTGACTGTACTCACCCACTGACCAGTGTATCAGTGACTGTACTCATCCACTGACCAGTGTATCAGTGACTGTACTCATCCACTGACCAGTGTATCAGTGACTGTACTCATCCACTGACCAGTGTATCAGTGATGTACTCATCCACTGACCAGTGTATCAGTGACTGTACTCATCCACTGACCAGTGTATCAGTGACTGTACTCATCCACTGACCAGTGTATCAGTGACTGTACTCATCCACTGACCAGTGTATCAGTGACTGTACTCATCCACTGACCAGTGTATCAGTGACTGTACTCATCCACTGACCAGTGTATCAGTGACTGTACTCATCCACTGACCAGTGTATCAGTGATTGTACTCATCCACTGACCAGTGTATCAGTGACTGTACTCATCCACTGACCAGTGTATCAGTGACTGTACTCATCCACTGACCAGTGTATCAGTGACTGTACTCATCCACTGACCAGTGTATCAGTGACTGTACTCATCCACTGACCAGTGTATCAGTGACTGTACTCATCCACTGACCAGTGTATCAGTGACTGTACTCATCCACTGACCAGTGTATCAGTGACTGTACTCATCCACTGACCAGTGTATCAGTGACTGTACTCATCCACTGACCAGTGTATCAGTGACTGTACTCATCCACTGACCAGTGTATCAGTGACTAGATTCATCCACTGACCAGTGTATCAGTGAGACTGATTACCTCACACTCCTCCTCATTTTCCACCGTTCTTCTCTGTAATGGACTGAAGAAGCCAGCCACTGGCTGGAGAAATGTTTCCTTAATAAAGATTCCCAAATGCTGCACAAGATTCTTCAGTTAAATACAGAGAAAAATATATGTGGGATCAAATCCGATTAAATCTCATTACACAAGTGCTGTATGATCCATAAAGGTTTAGTGTTCAAAGGGAATATTATATAATAATTCCACCTGATAATCAAAATAGGTTTTTTCCCCTTCTCTTCCATGAATATAATACCTGTGTACAGGGGCGGTGCCAAGGTAGGAGGGGTGATGGGGGCTGAAGTCCCCCGAAATATTTCCCCTGCCCCCCTAATAAAAACAGTAATAATAATTATGATGAATTAGACACTTGTGCAACACTTGGGAATTTTTATTTTCAATACGTTTCGCCAACCGAAATGTCTCCTCAATAAAGATATCCAAGTGTTGCAGGAGTGTCTAATTTACCATCCTGTCGGTTCTCTGGAGTAATAATTATAACAATGCTTCAAAAGTAAGTCTCGTAGTCCCCGTCTTCCTTCCAAATAGCCATCCATAAGTCACCTTTCCCTCGACAGAGACATTCTTGCGGCGCCCCTGCCTGTGTAACATTTAGGTATCTTGACTGCCCAAACGTTTCTCCTACGCAGCAGGTTTCTTCAGTCGGACACAGAGGTGACTATGTATTCGATACAGTTGAAGTGGAGAATTGAGTTGTTCAGTCCCTTAGCCTTGATACAAGTGGATGGTGCAAGTGGAGAAGTCTTCTTCAGTTCTCCACCTCTACCAAGGCTGAGGGACTAATACCTCAAAACCTCCACTTATAATAATAATGATAATAATGATAATAATAATAATAATAATAATAATAATAATAATAATTTCATACTATATAGAAAGCCCCTTGTTATGCAGACCATTTCTGGTAACTTAATCTATCCCCAGGATGCGACCTACAACAGTCATCTAACACCCAGGTACCTACTTACTGCTAGGTGAACAGTTGTAAGGAAACATGCCCAACGTTTCACCCGTGCCGGGGGATGCATCTCGGACGCTCAGTGTATGAGCTGAGGACGGTATCAACCAACCGTATTAGACTGAAGCTGCTGCTGGCGCGAAATGTCTCAACAATCAAGAAACATGAATCTACTTGCCAGTTAATTAATGCAGTGATGATTCTCTTTCAAGCCAAACTCTTCACCTTCATCAGCTGCTACGTGATACAATTAACTGCAAAAGCAAGCAAGCAAGAGCACACGAATTTGAACGAAAAACTTCCATCCCAGGCACTCGCTGATGATGTCATACTAAGCTGCTCAGTAGAGTTAATTCTCTTGTTTATTGTTTAACGCTAAGACTTCCATCGTCAACCACTAAGTTGAAGGAAGTGCGTCAGAGAGAGAGAGAGAGAGAGAGTGAGAGTGAGAGTGATGGAGACAGGTGCACGGAAAAGGTCACACCTGAAAGACAGAAGGTAGTTACTGTGAGGGACGTTAACAGGATTGAGTCTGCCACGGTCGTGATGTATGTTAAACACCTGCAGTGGATATATTCCTTAACAAAACACATGTTTAACACCAGGGTATCTCTCAGTGATGGAGACGTTTCACCAACTAGTGGCTTCATCCATCCATCAATAAAGACACTCAGGTGTTCAACATGTGTCTTATTCATCAACTTGGTGCCATTTACTATTGACGTAGCGACTGGCGCCTCAATGTTATTAACTGTTGATCAAACAAAGCTATGAAAATACAAATGAAGAATAACAGAAGAGAACTTCAAACATTTAAAAAATGTTTTATATTTCACACGCAAGATTAATCCTCGAGCATGTAGCACCAATGTGAAGCCCACACCTAGCCCAGCACAAAGACGTACGAAAAAAGATCAAGAGTGTTGTCGCCAGACGGGTTAGAAAGGCGAAGTGTAAGATCTCAAGGAAACGCAGTTTAAATTATACCCACTGACATCAGTGATTCGGACGTGGGCACACTGATGGTATCTCAAATCAAGAAGAGAGACTTGAAAGCCGTACAGTACATGGGAAAGACTGATAGCAGAGAACTTGGAAACTTGCACCGAGGCTATCTGCTGAGAGTTATCTACGTCTACCTAGATTAAGGAATATTGTCTATTTTCTGGGTCTATGAGTCAAGGATAGAAAAACAATAGGCTCTCTCCCAAACTTCCACTCCGACCAATACCGGCATAAAAACAGCAGAGAAAAATACATCATACCACACTGAAAAAAACAGCATGTAGTTTACAGAAGAAACGGAACTAGTAGTGAACAAAACGCGTAGGTAGTGAGCAAACTTTAATTCTGACATTTCCCTTTATTTAGAGCTTTATCAAGACAATACGATATTGATAAAGTCTACACAGAGCGAAACGTTATCCTAATAAAGACTTGCTCTGTACTTGTATCTTTATTTCAAAAAACATGTTAACAATGAAAGGACAACGAAGTAGAACACGTTAGGAAGCGATATAAAAGGGACTCAACAATGTGCACGACGTGTTTTAACTACATTTGCGGTTCGAAAATTTGCGGCCCCCAGGAGCAAGATCACCTCTAAACCCATGCGAATCATTCCGTGTTAGAAGTGGTGGAAACTTGGTCCTCCGTCAGTCACCTATCCAACAATATGCATATCCAGCCTCCCAATAAATTAACCCACACTTCATGACTCCATCCATTAGTGTCGCCAGCGGCGTGCCACTTTGTGCAATTGAATAGTTTGGAGATTGGCTCACCAAGCCCATAGAATCAACGGCGGGGGAGACGACAGTGCATTTGCCACGATGTTGATAGGAATGGTGAAGAAAGATGAAGGGGAAATGAAGGAAGGGCAGAAAGGTGAATGGAGATGGGGGGATAGTGAAAAACTTGTGAAAAACTAAATGAAGAGAAGTGGAAGAATTAAGATGGATTTGGGCACATAGAAGAGTGAAATACATACGTGGAAGGTCGAAACAAAAGAATTGAAATTAGGTCTGATCTGAGATACAGGAATGGATGAATGAGTAGGTAGACGTGGTGATTGAAGGTTGAATAAAAGCACTACGAGGATTCCTCCGCTAGTCTTGGTGGTACGCAGACGTCTCACTCTCGTCTGAGCACCAGTGATAAATTTCCTCCATTCTCCCTGCTACGCTTGTCCTCATCTTATTCTGCCCGTTGGGCACATTACTGGAGGGACACCATCCGTCACCACAGGAGGAGCACCATCCGTCACCACAGGAGGGGCACCATCCGTCACCACAGGAGGGGCACCATCCGTCACCACAGGAGGGGCACCATCCGTCACCACAGGAGGGGCACCATCCGTCACCACAGGAGGGGCACCATCCGTCACCTCCATTTTTCCATTCTGTGGTTATTTCACGGTTTTGATGGGAAGCCGGTTACTGAACTCAGATGAGGGTGGTACCCTCGCCTTGTTTAAGCACCGCCGGAGCTTAGGCAAGCGGAGTCCACCTGACCTATTTGAGAACTTCTAGCTTCTGTTTCTACTTGCAAAGGGAACTCCTGTTACCCTCTGTCTCATCGGCCAGCTTTGGGCAATACTTTTTCCCCGTACACCGGTAAGCAGAGCTCGAAATGCTTATGCATGCTAGTGGCTTTCTTTGTGCTTAACAATATTGATTTTACCACATGTAAACTACTAATTGTATATTATTGAAAAGAAATAAATTTTTGAATTTGAATTTGGTACGGAAAAAGCCGTCTGTGACCCTTGAAACCCCCAACAAGAAAATTTAGACACTAAATTTTCCAACGGCATTTGTCTTGTCAACATCTGCGAAGAACAAAGAGAACAAATAATATACATCACCAACAAGGTGATATATATTATGATGGATATATATTATGACGGAAGTACATTATGATTTAAGCACATTTTAAAAGGTGTGTTTATTCTAAAATTTTATCATTTAAAATTACAAAAAAGAACAAAACTGCACAATAACTTTACAGAAACAATTTACAACTAACCCTCACTTTATGCGTTCGCTGAAAATTATAAATACAATTTACATAATCTGTCATACACTAATTATTGTGTCAGGGAATCCTGGCATCCAGGTCCCGATCATACCTACACTTGAAACTATGACGATATCCCTATTGCCTTACTGAAGTGTCCCAGCTGAAGAGTGAAGATTTCACTGCTTAAGAAATACACATGTTCGGGAAACATTGGTAGCCTGTTTCCCCTAAGTACCACAGTAGGGAAGCAACAACGCTGATGTATTCAATTTAGCTTAAAAATAAAAAAGGTAATGTGTGTTAATCACTACCATGAGAATGGAAAAAGTACTTTATAAGGTCCTTGTGGTTAATCTGCGTCTTTACTGCCGTCTTTGGTCCCTGGCTTCATCTCATAGCATCTCAAGATTGTTCCTATCCACCTTACCTAATCCCCAGGGTATTTTATTTGTGATCATATTTCCCCTAATCCCCTCTTCTATTATCGTTAGGCTGAGTTGAGGGAGACAGTACTCACCTATTTGTGGTCGCTGGGGTCCAGTCTTAGCTCCTGGCCCTGCCTCTGAACTTGCCGGTTGTTAAATTCACTCCCTATTGTGTTTATATATATATATATATATATATATATATATATATATATATATATATATATATATATATATATAAAATATATATATATATATATAAAATATATATATATATATATATATATATATATATATATATATATATATATTTTTTTTTTAGGAAGGAAAATGCATTAACATTCGTATAGTTGCGAGAGCTCTGAAATTGACACGTAGACCGACGTGGCTAGGCATGCCGTGCCTGGCTGGTAAGTGAGGCTGAGTGAATAGCACAACGTATTCCTCTTCTCCTGGGGCCTTGTCATACCTACTGATGAAACTGTGTATTGCTTAATAATTCTTAGGCCCAATTACAACAACTCTAGAAACTGGCCTCCTAGGTCCAATCATACTAACTCTAGAAACTATGTATGGCGTTTAAGTACCTAAAGCACTTCACCTACTTCAATTCATAAACTGGCTACCCTGGAAAGGATGCACCCCCTCTCTCTCTCTCTCTCTCTCTCTCTCTCTCTGTTTTCCCGTATCTGTTGCTCGTCCTCAAATTCCAAATGTGGCTTATTTATTGTGTGAACCTTTTGAAAGCAAAATTTAATATATTTGTTTTAAAATGCTACTTCTCAGAATCTTTTACAATCACCAATGAAGAACATAATAAGAGCAAATAGGTATCTGGAATGAGCTGACGTAGGATAACAGCTTTATTCAGTAGTCTCCCAGATATCCTCATTCTTACTCTCTCTCCTTGAACTGCTCTTCTCATCTTGTTCCTCCATACACAAAAATCACAATATATTTTTCATCACCGTCGTTGTTGGGGAAGCAAGTTGGGTAGACAGCAGCCATCCAGGGAGGTACTACCGTTTTGTTGGGGAAGCAAGTTGGGTAGACAGCAGCCATCCAGGGAGGTACTACCGTCTTGTTGGGGAAGCAAGTTGGGTAGACAGCAGCCATCCAGGGAGGTACTACCGTCTTGTTGGGGAAGCAAGTTGGGTAGACAGCAGCCGTCCAGGGAGGTACTACCGTCTTGTTGGGGAAGCAAGTTGGGTAGACAGCAGCCGTCCAGGGAGGTACTACCGTCTTGTTGGGGAAGCAAGTTGGGTAGACAGCAGCCATCCAGGGAGGTACTACCGTCTTGTTGGGGAAGCAAGTTGGGTAGACAGCAGCCGTCCAGGGAGGTACTACCGTCTTGTTGGGGAAGCAAGTTGGGTAGACAGCAGCCATCCAGGGAGGTACTACCGTTTTGTTGGGGAAGCAAGTTGGGTAGACAGCAGCCATCCAGGGAGGTACTACCGTCTTGTTGGGGAAGCAAGTTGGGTAGACAGCAGCCGTCCAGGGAGGTACTACCTACAGCTGGAATGCTGACATTTTCTTTTTGTCGAACACAAAAAAAAAGATGGGAGAAAAATCTTAAACTTATATATTCATTATACGCTTACCTTTACTTTCTTGTGTTTCCTAACAGACGTAACATTTTCTCTCCAATTTATGTTTGGCCTGAGACCGGGCCGCAGAGATGAACCCACAGCCATTACCATATATCTATAACCTTCCTTTACTCACTGTTTCATGTCCTGTGTTATCACCCACTGTCTCATGACCTTGTTCACCAATCAGGTCCTCTCCCCACTCTACCTCTTACCTTTAACTCCACATGAATCCACATGCAACATATCCTTTCCATCTCCTCCACCCTGCCTTTAGACTCCAGCCCCACAAGCACAAAATATGGAATTAAGGTACTTTGCGAGGGTTTGTTGTAGCGAATAGCTTCGTAACGTTGGTTGTGGAGGTACAGCTACACGATCATTTGACCATGAGCCACCTAGGGCATGATAGTAGTAGTAGTAGTAACAGTAGTTGTGGTGGGTGTTGGGGTTACCTGTATAAATTAACCTCTGCTTCAACCTTACCTGTTAATATCAATTAACGGCATCTAGACTGTGGCTAGTTACTCTTAGCAGAGCACATACAATCGATACTGACAATGGGATCTCTTTTTTTTTTTCCTGGCTCCTCTTGTTTCAATATCTGTCTACTATACTCTCATTACCTTCCCTCTACTGTGGTGTCTGCCAAGGACTGCTTCATACTCTCCCTTAATTCTGCTTTCCATCCCTTTAATTACTAAGTCTATAGATGAGTAACACAAGTGTTCAACAGTTGAATATCTTTGTTGTCTATCGAAACGTTTCGCCTTCTCAGCAGGCTTCTTCTGTCGAATACAGAGGTGATTTCGATACTGGAGACAGCAGTTGTAGTAGAGAGGGAAATATACGGTGATGGCCATAGCAGGCGAAACTAAAAAAAAAAAAAAATGTCGCACAATTTTTTACTAATCTGCTTCTTGGCATTATATACCATTAAGATAACGATACTTTGTTAACAACTATTATTGCTTTACTTACTGTACACTCCCACCCGTAAACCAAGACTGTACATATCCCCAGGCTGTTCCTCGTGA